>FTLJ01000227.1:0-155293 GCA_900155495.1 Porogramme epimiltina
AAAAAAACGGAAAAAAAAAAAAAAAAAAAAAAAAAAAAAAAAAGACAGGAATAAACGCAAGGCCGGCACCGTGCTCGATGCTCTCCAGTGCAAGTCCCATCACCCGTATCCCCACGAGGCACCATGCGTCGGCGACACAGAGGCGCGAGAACCCAGCGAGGATTGCGTATGCTGTGAGGACGAAAAGGGGGACGGCGACCAGACGCGCTCCAGCCCAGCGGGGTGAAGGCTGGGCGCGGCCCTCTGCCAGGTCTTCGAGCTTCGCCGCGCCAGCCTCGCTGACTACGACAATCGCGGTCGTCGCGTTGGTCCCCTTCGTGATGCAAAGCGCCTCGCGCTGGCCGCACGGAATGATCCGTGCGGACCCCAGCTTGCGATGGAGCATGTACCGATATCGATGAAATTCCCAAACGAGCAACCCCATAAGGGTATCCGCGGCAAGGATCGCGAGTAGGGTGGCTGACGCGAGGCCAGCGCAGACAGCGGTGGTTGCAGTGAGGATCTGGACTACAACTGCTCAGAGAGCGGATTGAGAGACGATATCGGGAGCCCAGGACGGGATCCACGGACGATGGGGAATATAGAGAATCGTGACGCAGAGGGCCCGGGGATGGTGGAGATGCGTGCGATCTGTATGGGCCAGGAAGAGGAGTTCAAGGACCTGCGAATTGTTGGCATGCATATTTCCAGATCGTGCGTTGATGACGATGCATTGGTGGTCCACATTTGGCTTAATGGCCAGTATAGGAAGGATGTAGCTGGATAGCAGTGGCCATATGGTGGAGGAAAGCACAGGAGTTGGGGCGGAATATGCATATCCGAGGTTCCCTGCTATGATTGCCCAGAGAGCAGGAAGAATAACGAAAGGGTGTAGGTTGTATGACATGGGCACGTATTCAAACAGACAAACAAGTACGTGGTGACGGGTTTCCTGAGTGAATGAGAAGAGTGTAATAAAAATCATGGTGTCGAAGGTCCGTTATATGCTAGGCAGTGGGACAGCCTCCTCGCGCACAAGGGGCATGGAGGCGCATGCATTGGAGTGGTTGCAAGGCAAGAGTTTTATGATAGAGGTCCCCATAGCACGTGTCATGGACTCACGTATATGACATTCAACAGCACTGCAATGTATTCGGCCCCAAAGTGTTCCCGGACCCCGAAGAAGGGGTGGCTGTATGCTAAGGCGGTGCAACGTGTTTCTAGCAACCGGCGTGGAGTAAATGGAATTAAAACCCATTTCGACACGACTACAGTACATATCGTGATCTTTGTCGAGTATTCGGCCCACCAGAATGGAGAATAGGGAAGTTCGTCCTCGTTCCGATGAGCTACCTTATAGTTCTAGATGTTCACCGGTGGTCCTAAGCGCAAAAAAGTCCCATGATAATTTAGAACATGATCTAAGTTAATACCGTGGCGATGTAAGATTCGTATTTACTAATGTCCCGCATGAGATCGGAAGCGTTGAGCAGCCCGGTGCCGGCTGCGGGGAGGTCCGAAAGAATGTGGTCTAACATGCGCCACTCCTGATATCACACAAGAATAGCTCCGAGTCTTTGACAAAGAGTTAGTCAAGTAGCCCGATGCCCCCTATGCCCGCCCTCGACATCCTCTACGTGTCTTACGAGCATACCACGAGACACAAAAGAACGATTGCAACACGACGTGAAGAGGCGCGTGAGAGGCGCGTCGAACGTGCAAGCGTAGTAAGACTCAACAGGTACATGAGCGCGAGGCCCAACAGACTTGTGCGCGTATCATGCTCTCGCATTGAGACACGCGACGACAGCAACACCGTTCCTGACTGAATATGGATAGGTTACTGCCGACGGCGGGGAAATAAGCCGATATACATGGGGAAAAGGAAGGTCGATTCAGAGGAAAGCGTGCTCTCCACAGCGCCGGTGTTCCCCCTCACATGTCCACCGGTAATGAAACAAACACGAACATAGCCAAGATACGCACCAGAGACTCCCGCGCCAGCGATAGATGAACAGAACACATTTGCTTCCAGAAGTCGCTGTCGTAGCGTCGTCAGAGCGACGCAAAAGTGGAAGGCCCTCATCAAGATGCTGGAGCATTGCTGCATGCGCTTCTTCATCCTTGGGCCAGGAAGCTTTGAGTAACGACGGATAGATCTAATACTTACGCCGAGTCGAGGGGCCGGGGATCGAGTAGAGCAGCTGGACTCTACACATAGCAGTTGGGATCGGCGTGAGGATAGTCGAAGGATGGCGATAGCGAAAGATGCTCGGCAAGTAGGGCAGTGTGTTGGAGAGGAGGTTGGAGCCGGCAGACGACGAGCTCGCCATGTTGAATGGTGATGAAGGGCGTTTTTCGGTTTTCGCGGCGGGCGCGCGCGCCGCGCTCCACATCCAAATTGGGTATATGTATGTGGTATTGTTTGGTTTGTGGCTGAGGGATCAACTAATCACGTGGGTCCCCGCAGTTTTCGGACCTCCAAAAGCTGCAGTCATTTAGCTACTTGCTGTACAAGGCCGCCATCGATAAAATTCGACACTTAGTCCATGAGTCCGTCGAAGTTCATAACGTGTGGCTCCATAGGTAAGTGCTGTCAACATATCGGTGGACATGGATTGCCTCACCCACAGCCCAAAGCTCCTCTTTACGCTGAACCGATTTCTGCAGTGCAATGAAATACACGGTACTTGAGCCACCTTACGCCATGTTCTATATACTTTTTGAAAGTAGTAAAAGACAGTGGGCTGTCGAATGTCTCGTCAACACCGCGCTCAGTACCTGGATGGCGGGCCACCCAGGTTGGTTCTACGATGGCTTCAGACGGCTACCGGTGAATCACGTCTCTGCGCTCTTGTACATGTACTCCCATGATCTCGTCCTGTATATTTTCCAGTCTCCGCGATACTTATGTCCCAATACTTCCCTATTTCTTCTCTCCTTTATGCTCGTTTTGCATGTCCATCATGATTTCAATATCGCGGCAAGACGCTACTCACGTTCGTATGTCCATCGCGGCGTACACATATTAAGATTTGTGTTGTCTTTCTTCTATACCCAACGCTCATGAAGCTAACAGAAGGAGCGCAACTTTGGAAATCCCTCAATTCACTGGGCGCTCTGCGCGTGCTATCATCGTCGTCACTCATGTCGCGGCGCTTGTTGGACATCCACACGGAACGCTCAACATGACGGGAGCCAAGGATCTCACCGGGGATAGACGAAACGCGTGCCTGCGATGTACACTAGTAAGTAGTCTGCCGCCACATTCTCGGCACGGACAGCCGTACTCATGGCCTGTTCTTCCAGAAGCAAGCGACGGCAGGAAGAACTTCCCACATGGTAAGGTTCTGTCTCCAGCGTGCACGTGTTGCAGACTACTTGCCCTCCAGTTTGTGTCTTCCCCTGAACATCTGAAAGGTCTGTCGCCAGCCAGACTCCCAGGCCCATTCTTCTACCATGACAGCCTACGAGATCTATGCTTCAGCGCTCTACTCCCTAGGATATGGTTACCCGCTCTGGGTGCCAGAGTCCCTCGACGGCTGCGAGGTGCAAGAGGGAGCGGTCGGCTGGCTCCTAGATGGAGGTTTCAGGACTCTCTTCAACTCGATGGTCCCCGCAGACCACGATCTCAACTCTGGACTACGCGTTCCTCCGGACCACATCCCCTTTTATCGCGACCCTCGCTCAGGCGTCCGCGATCACTTGATCACTCAACCTTTGCTGCAGAGCAGGAATATCCAGAGGATAGGCGTCTCAGCGTCAGCCTCTCTAAGTGGGTAAGCTGTATTTCAAACACTCTTGCTAACCTGACATTCTAGCAATCTATCAATTGATCATTGACTATTACCTCTTCTGGAAGCCTCTCGCCCGTTGTGTCAGCGGGAGCGGGCTTTCAGTTCAAGTCGTCCACCGACACTGGCGCCTTCCTTCGACTCGAAGCTCCAGCATTGACAGTCAGGAACGACGCTAAACTAAGGATCGTCCAATACATGCGCGACCACTTCTCGCAATGGTTGTCGTTCGCTAACGACGAATGCGGCATCGGTCTGGAAGAGCATCAGCTCATCTTCGTGTGCGGCACCACCAAGACCACGAGGTGTGTCACCGTGTCTTTCCGGGAGTATTCCCGCAACGTCGAGGGCACAGTCACTGGGAGCACAGGATCTCTCGCTTTGGCCCAGTTCTCCGTGATGGTGTCCAATCATTTGCTGCCTATGGACCATCAGCGTGAGTCGCCAGCGCGGGCGCCGCGGCCGGAGAACTTAGCAGTCCCCTCCGGCTCCGGGCCTGCATCGGACGCAGAGCCCCAAAACAAGTGCATTTTCATGAACTACTTCAAGATGAAACGCAGGTACGGGGTGTGGCCGTTCAAGGGGCCCATGCGAGCGGCTGCTGGAAACGATCGGCTGCCCTCGCCGCCTCCAGGTCCCGGCGGATCGCCAACGAGTCCCACTACAAGTACGGGTCGTAGGTACTCTTATGACTCTGGAGAGTATGACTTTGAGCGCGGTGACCTCTACAACGAAGACTCGGTGAGGCCCTCGCTTCGGCATATGCTGTATTACGCGCTGATGACGTCATAGAAATATTACGATCCCGTAGATGACTTACTAGACTACGTTTTAGAAGTACGCTGACTCTTCCCTCATGTGTTTGTCGTAGAACTCATTCACGTCATCACTATCGATACAGGCAGAGCCGGCGGCTCAGATAGCAGTCGCCTCCGATCTCGACCTGAATGCACTACTGGACGTAAGACGAACACACCAAATTCGATGACGTACTTCCCCCTGCTCACCTCTACTCTGAAACGCAGTGGGACTGCATTGAGAATGGCGACATTCGTGAACAACTACGTTCCCTCTCTCCAAAACCCAGGATAAACGTTGATGAACTTGGGAGTAAGTGACATCATCCCTTCACACGAAGGCATCCTCCATATAACCTTCAGTATGACGCGCCATAGCCGCTACAATTGCCAAAGTGCCGCCCGCGCCATCAATATCAAAGGACGCTATGGCGTCCGTGTTTGCAGTGGGACAGTACAGCACGTCAAGGGGAAAACTGGCACATGGAAGACGGCTCTCAGTTCTTGGTGTGCGGATACTCTCCGCTGCATATACTGCCGCGCTCGCAGACACTCATAGATCTCTCGGAGGAGTTGAACTTGCGGTATGTCCTTCACTCTTCACCTTCAACACCGCACAGCTGACATGGTCCGTGGAGCTTAGGATCATTCATCAGCCACCCTCCCGGCATTCATCGAAAAAGTGGTCGCCACGTATGGCTGGCATACGCAGAAGCCCGGGCCCGGCAGCTCGGCAAGCAAGGTAGTGGGGAAGTCCCATGGCCAGGACATAGCTAAGGTATGCCAAATGCCCGTGGGGGACAGCGTAGCGTCGCTAAACCGTGAGGATGTAGGAACAAAAACACATACTAGGGGCCTATGTGGGCGGGGTTTATGTCGAGAGTCGTCATGACTTCAACTGTGTGAAGCAGTGGGTCCTAGCGTTGGTTAACGCGGGGTTTTAGAAGTATCTCGAGAACCCCGCATGAGGCTCAGATTTACGTTACCCAGACATTCTCCTCTCTGGACTTACGTCCGATTCGCTTTGTATCATATCGTCAGAGTTAAACTCTTATCAGCCATATTAGGCGATTCCCACGCGAGACTTCGATGACTGGTCCAAAAAGTATATGAGCCTGTGCATCATCAGCCTTCTCCCTTTACTACTAAGTGGCCATGGTACGCTAAGACCCCCCTCACACGAAGCAGCTCCTATTTAACCACAATATTTTACGTCGTCGATAGAAAAAGACGCATAGTCGAAAGGTCACAGAGCGTAGATATTCGGAAACCAGAGATAATCTTGGTCTAAGAGTGGCTTGAGTACCGGCCTCCCACCTCTGCTCATCGCATACATGACACTCCCACCCATGATTACTAGATACATCAGGCTGGGTAGCCTGCCGAACGCCATAGTGCAGAAGGTGGTGACCTGCGACTCGCGTGATGGTAATGCTGTATCCAGTATGTAGTCTTCATCATCGGAATTTGTCCCACTGTCTTCACTACCTGCGTGTTCTCCTGGTTTGACACCTTCGATCACGAGAAGTTCCACATCGACCTGAAGGACACAAAACTCCAGGGCGGGGAGACATTGCAGCCCCAACACTGCGCCATCCTTCCCAAACATGAGCGGACGAAATCACATGACTATAGTAGCCGCTTGAAGACATACCAGGGTTGCGAAGATGTCGGGCCTATCATCAGGGACATTTTCCGCTTCCAAAATGTAAACAGACAGCCGTCGAAGCTCCTGGAGGCTATCCCCCGCGCACTCGAGACCGACTCGAAGGTGTCCTATGAGTTCTTCTGGATAGGTCCCTCCAATCCTAAGTTCCTTTGGGCGCGCGCGCTTCATAACGTCCTTGAACATGCGCGTTGACCAGTGCTCCATGCTGTCGATCACGAGAGTGCGGACTGGACATGGGAGGGCAAGGAGGTATGCTTGCAGGAGGTTTGGTACGTAGCAAGCGTGAAGGAAGGGCCATGTGGGATGTGTCTCGGAGTGTCTATTCTCCATGGCGTTGTGATCATGGACGCGCTGGTCGCAGGCGCGAAGTACGTACGGGGGGGCCGGGGGACCCCGAGTAGGGTGAGGAGAGTTGGGGCCGAGGGGAAGTCTGGCTACTAACTCCTTGACCTTAGGGAACAACTTCGCCCAGGATGCGATTGTGGGAGCCTTAGATCCTGCCAGTACGAGTCTCTTCAGCCGAGGGGAATTCGGGAATGGAAGGGAAGGGATGCGGTAAGGGCACTTTTGGAGAACGAGTTCTTCAAGTGTAGGGCAAACAATCGGACGTATAAGGTCGATTGGATTCATCCCTATGTTTGCGCCGCCATGAACTACCTCAGCATATTGAAGTGGCCAATGTGCGGAGTCGAGGAGCTGATACATAAGCATTCCTGGCCTCGAAACGTAGAGTTCCTCAATTGTGTGGATAGAGGCGAGTGCAACGAGTATGTTTGGATGATTATCAAGACTCCTCTCGGCGTTAGTTAATCGGAGCCGCTTGAGGTTTGTGGCTTGACAAATGATGTCTGAAAATCCCTCGGAGACTTCCGAGGAAAGCTTCGTACCACCGATGGCGAGAGATCGTAGATAGCGAGACCGGCCACCCCCCGCGCGCACAAAGCTAACGAACGACTTGGCGCGCTGTTCTCCAAGCCCGTCGATCTCGATCATGGCCTCTAGGCGGCGATCTCTGAGTATAAACTTGGCAGCCTCTCGATTGATTTGATGACTTGTGAGCATGAGAGTAAGCAGCGTGCTCCAGTCCGAATATGATACGATGACGAAGAGGACGTCGAGGTTGAGGCCCGTGGCCATCATGGTGGCCTACGGGGTGCTTCGCCAGCGAATATACACCTGTGCCTACATGTGGGCCACGACACTAAGTTGCGGAGTTCAGTGTACCCACCAGCTCTATTGCTGGATATAGCCCCGAAGGACCAGACGAAGGAAGAAAAGGCACGGTGGTGGAGTAAATCGTCGACCTCCGAGTCAGATCTCGGGCCTAGGCCTCATGGGCGCTTCGCGTCACGTGCTTTCCTCGCCCAGGGACGAAAAAAAACCGTTTGGCCTCCTGCTACCTTCTCACTCCCTGTTTCCTCCTATCAATCTATCACTTGTATTTGACTACACATCGAGAGGCTGAAGCTTCAAATCGTCTTGCGGCCACGTTTTCAATGTCACCGCGTCTCGGACGGGCAAGAGGCTTGCGATGCTGACAAGTGTGATGCATACCTACGCTGCGTGGAGAGAAAAGGCCCAAAGGAATAGGTGCGTATACCGTTCTTCTTTAGCGTTCGTGCGCTGAGGATCTTTCAAGAGAAGGGCCATCCACTGCCATGAATCCTAGGTGCAACCAAGACACTCTCTTGCATGTCGCCGTCTTGTTCAATATCCTCACCGTCTCTGCTCCGGTGCTCGTCTGCAAAGGCCTTAGCACAGGATGCGCACAAAGCATGGTGAGTATTGATTGTCCTACTGGCTGGTTGGCGAGATCATCCTTCCTCTTTCCCTCAGCCTCGGTCATAGCGGCTTCACGTCTGGTGTTTTTGTTGCATGGATCGACACCATTTGGAGGCAATCAAACAGAATCCACGATACGCGTTGATGAGGTCAGAAGTGAGTACCATTATCACTCTACGCAACGGCATACTCCGTATAACATCGAGTATATGATTCCCTATATCCGCCACGCTTGCCGGAGTACCACCAGCACCGATAACAAAGGATAGCACGGCATCCGTGTTTGCAGTTGACCATGTCAGCGCGCCGGGAAGAAAACGCAGGTCCAAGGCGGCTCGCAGTCCTCAGCGCGCGAATAATCCACGCTGCATACACCGCAGCTGAAGCTCTTGGAGGAGTCGAACTTGAGGTATAACCTTCGCACTTCACCTTCAAATCCTCATAGCTGACATACTCCGTTACGTTCAGGTTCATGCCTCAGACAACCTCTCGAGGTTAACCGGAAAGGGGGATACCATATTTGGCCAGCATACGCGTATGCGCAGTGTCTGTACCAGGCACACAGGGCATGATAGGGCGTAGCTCAGGAATGCGAGGTACCTGTTGCACGACGATTTGGTAGATCGTTGCGAAAGAGCGTAGACGTACGAACACCAGCGCATATTCGATGCCTACGTAACCGGATTTTAAGTTCAGGGTCATTATGACTTCGGTGCTGTGGGCGGTGGGCTTGGTATTTTGTGAACGCAGGGTTGTAAGGCGCTCCTTAGATACCCCCATGAATGGTTCCATGGTTTACATTTATCGGATGCCCGTTTTGTTCCGATGTTTTTCTACACTTCGATCTATGACATTTACACCGCGCTAAAGGCATGTATGTAAACAACGGAACTATGGCTTTCGAGAGTACCATATATTAGAATAACGCTTAGAACGCTTATGTTCACATCAGAAACGGTTCTCAATGAAGGGCATCCCTGAATCCGTTGAACACCCATCCCGGCTGAAGTGTGAGGTACGGATGCACTAGCAGATCTGCAGCGGTAGGACGTTCTTCGGGGCTGCTGAAGAGAATGTTAGTGCTAAGAGACAAGATATATGATGCAAGCAAGCTCACGAGGTGAAGCATTTAGTCCTGAAATCAGTCGCAGACGCAGAGATAGTGATTCCGTCAGGCAGGGAAGGAGCCTCCTTGGTCTGATATATCTATACGCCTATCTCGTCAGCACCGACATGCGGGAAAACGAGGAGAGGAGCACTCGCATGAAGCAATACGGCCATCACCTCCCTGCCGGCCCACGGGCGCTTGCCCGCCAACATTTCTGACACTACGCATCCTACGCTCCAGATATCGACGCTCGAGCCATATGCTTGATCCTTGGAGTTCATCATCTCCGACGCCATGAAGACATTACCATCCATGGCGATGTCTAGCGCAGCAGCGGCGCTGTCGTCGATGCGCTTCGAAAGACCGAACCCAGAAATCTTGCAAACGCCAGAGGTTTCGACTAGCACGTTGTCCGTCGTCAGGTTCTGGCAGCCGGTCAGTACCATTTACATCCAAAAGCCCTACAAGAGACGTACACGATGCACAATACCTTGAGAGTGGAGGTACTCGAGTCCGCTAAGGATCTGGCTGGCGAACCACTTCGTGACATCCTCGCTGAATCGGCCATGTTTGCGCACACAGCTGGCGATGGAACCCCCCGGGACGTATTCGAAGAACCTGCACGGGGCTCGCTCAGCAGCTGCTCCTCGGGGTCGAAAGCGAGTGGCTACGCACATACTCATGAAAGTAGGTGTCTCCTCGAACCCGAGGTACGAGACGATGTTCGGATGATCGAGATCCTTGAGGATCTCGCTCTCCCATTTCAAGACCTCTAGGGCTTTGAGCTGTCGGGAGCCTTCGTCATCGATGTTACCCTCAGAACGCTCTACCTGCTTCACCGCCATCATCTCTCCGGCTGCAACGCTCAGTGCCAGGTAGACGCGAGTGTGCGGCCCCCGCGCGATGAGCTCCCCACGGACCCATCGGAAGGTCTCTACTTTGGGACGTCGGCACCTCATTTTTCCGATTCGTACAGGAACCCTACTCACTTTTGTCTGACCTCGCCGGTGCGTGTGTAGACGTTGACGCCCCCTGCCCCGTCACGACTTCCTCCAGCTTGCTTCCCCACATCTTAGTGTGTCGTGCGCGCGACGGCTCAGGGCCTTCCGCGGAGTCCGAACGGTCCTCTGCCAGTCTCCCGTCGAGTTCTGAGCGTTCATTGTCTCCAGTGGCGACACCTAGGGCCTTTCTACGTGAAATCGTCCGAAGCAGTCGGGCTACCGCCGCCGCTTTGTCAGGGCCATGTGACGTGTTGACTACTTCTGCGTCGGATTCCAACGAGGAATGCTCCGGATCCTGGAGGTGATCCAGTGGGACCTCCGGCTGCTGTGGTCCGTTCGGGGGAATGTCGGCCGTAGGGAGAGTATCACTCGGGGTATTTGTCAAGACCTGATTCTGCGGCACCCTGTTCAGGACATCGTGTGCGTGGCTTGAAGAGGAGAGGGTGGGAGTGTGTGCGTTAGAGCTCCTCTCGCAGTCCTGCGAATCGTCAGGAATGCCGAGGGTGGTGTGTGAATTTGGAGGTCCTCGTACCTCGTGCTGGTTCTGTGCACCGTCCATCGGCAATACTTGCCTTCCCGGATCTCCTACACATATACTCTTATGGTCGCTGTTGCTTTCGAGTGTGACTTCACTGAGTGAGGTAGAGAGGGATTCCGCGTCCCCGGGCTTGAAGCCGATAGTTGACTCATGGTCGGTCATGTTATAAAACGAATATAGCGTAGATGTAGATGCAGAGGAGAGGAGAGGAAGGGAGTTTGTGGGCCATTGTCGAGATAGCCACACACCGCCAATAGACGCAGCACAGGCTTTGACATAGACGACGACGAGCGGATCCGGAATTGTGAAAGCTCCGAAAGAAGCGCCGGGAACTCGTTCAAGATACACGTGACTGACGTCATCGCGCCAAGCCTACGCAGTTGGGAGGGCACTGGCAACGGTCCTCCTTGGACGAGCACAGTATGTGGGCTCGCTTCAGCCTCTCTTCTACACCTCGTTGAACATCCTGCCCACAAAGGAAGATAATACACACATCTTCATCCGCATCACACCATGATGAATATCCGTTAGGCTGTGCGATGCAACAGCAATTGGAAGGACATCTTGCGGTGGAGGTGTACTGCTGGACTCCTAACTTGTTGGGACGGACGGTCCAAGTGCGTAGTCCATTCTCTTTTACCCCTGCGCTTCTCTAAAGCCCTACCAGTACCGTTGCTCAGCCTTCTATCTCCCAACTGCGTTGGAGCGCCACGTGTCAATAGGTCTTAGGCTTAGGGAGAGCGGGGGACCACTCCATTCGACGTACCCATGGTATACAACCAGAGAGATACCGGATTCTCTTCGGCGGCCGCTCAAGCTCACTCGCTCCAAGCATCCACCATCTCCAGCCTTGACACTCCCTCTGGCGGACATGTTGGGACAAGGCATCCCCCATCCGATTCGGAATTCCACGAAAACAACGCCGGTGTCTCCGACGCGAAGCCGTCGACAAGCCACGCACTACTCTGCAATGTCTACCTGGATGTACAATATCACTCGTTCTGGAAAGTATTGAAGGAAGAAGGGGGCTCGGAAGGAATGGTAGCGCAAGTACACCGCGCCCCCGGGCCCCAACGAGCCGCAGGTTGGAGTTGGGAAATAAGGCGACGGATACAGGTTGCGGAGCGCAGGGAAAGAGTGAGTCGTACCCTAGTCGTGCTTCTATTCTATTTTGACCCCGAACGTGCAGCGCAGTTGAAACTGGGCTCCGCCAGGACAAGTGTTTCGGGTCGTGTTGCCTCGTCATTCAGAGCCGAAGATAGTCCAGACCCGCCGTTGTAGAAAGGCTGTCCTCAACCTCAAATACGCACGTGATGACCAGCTATGTCATGCCTTGAGCCCTTTGAATCGAAATTCCTCTACAGGTTTCAACTGAGCACGTCCATATGAGGAGCACTGGAGTATCAAGCTTGGTGGCCCCCTCGTGCGCGCTCCCGGATGGGCGGGGAATTGCCGAATTAGGAAGGCGTCGGGACGACGGGGACGCCGTGCGCACGCTGCCTGCGGCACAGCAAGAGGCGACCCGTGACTGTTATCTCGACCTCTGGCGCTCCCGTCCAGCGCTGCCCTCTCCCGTATAAAACCCGGAAGTCGCTCTAGACGATGCTGCGTCCCCCCCTTTTTCAGCGCAGCAATCAGGATGACACTCGCTATGTCGGACGTCGACTTCCCGACCCCCTTCAACTTCCATGACTTCGAGCCTGTCACGCTCGTCGAGCTCCGCATGCGCTTCTACTCGTGCAAGATACGTGCGAAGCCGTTCTGGTGGGAGAAGGTGCACGACCCGGCGATCGTCGCGAAGTGGCGCGCGGAGATTGTGGAGCACGACCGCGAGACGGTAGAAAGACTGTGGGGCCGGCAAAAACGCTCTACCGTCCATAGAGACGATACAGAGGACGACGATGAAGAGGACGATGATGACGTCGACGACGACGATGATCCCCAGGGGGACGTGAAGAAGTGGCCTCACGACCCCGTAACGGAGGCCCAACTTGACTATGTTGTCGAAGAGCTGAAGCATGCTGCTACTAAACGCGACAATGAGACTGGAGCGTTCGTGAGTCCCCTTGGGCTCCTGCTTCAACAAGATAGTCAATTCTAACACGTCCTGTCGCAGCCAGCCGCGATTCATGCCGTGTACGAGGCACACTCGCTCGTCTCTCAGGCGCTGAAGAGCGAGCTCATCGCAGCCGTTTCGATTCTGGAAAACGTCCCAAAGGAAGAGAAGGACTGGCACCCCGGCTCCCACAAGCAGGTCCTCGATCTCGTGCACCCATCCCTCTACTGCTTGCGTATCGGAGAGACGCTTGTTCGCAAAGAAGACGCGTCTAGCGGGGATGCGCTCGAGGTTATCACTAACGAGAACTACCAAGACAGGCGCTTTGACTTAGAGGGCTACTCACAGAGCTACTACGCGCTGTCGACCAAGTACCAATGGCTCCCAACTGACTTCACCGTCTCTGAGTCGGGTACCGTCGCAGCAACGAGCTACATCAACAACCTCCACCCTACCCGCCACAGAGCACTCTACCCGCCCATAACGTCTGTGCTCGCCCGCTTCGTCCCGCTCTTCGAGCGCGTCCTGGGAGATTCGTTGTCACCCAAGTCACCCTTCGCCATCCTGGTCGACCCGTGTTCGTGGTACCAAGACCCAGAAGTGCCAGAGCCCAAGTGGAGGCCTAATATCCCCAGCGACGAATACGACAGGCTGCAGAGCGAGTGGGAGAACAAGCACTACTGGCCCACTATCCCCGACCCCGCGCCGTTCGACCCGGAGAAAGTCCCGGACCTTCCGCCCCTCGAGTTGAAGGGCCACACGCTACAGGTCATCGTCAAGCTCGCGAATATCGTTCTCACACCCAAGAAACCGAAGTACGGCGGCGGGTCATGGCACGTCGAGGGCATGGAGAACGAGCGGATCGTCGCGACGGGCCTCTACTACTACGCGTGCGCGAACATCACCGAGTCCCGGCTCGCGTTTCGCACGGTCGTCGGCAACGGGGAGAAAGACGGCCTGTCGTACGAGGGGAGCGACTTCAAGGGATACCGCGCCGCGTTCGGCTTCAGCGACAACGACCCGATGAACCAGCACCTCGGGCACATCGTCGCGGAGGAGGGCAAGTGCGTCGCGTTCCCGAACTTCTACCAGCACCGCGTCGACGCGTTCGAGCTCGCGGACCCCTCCAAGCCTGGACACCGGAAGATCCTGTGCTTCTTCCTCGTCGACCCGACGCAGAGGATCCTGTCGACGAGTGACGTGCCGCCCCAGCAGGCGGACTGGACGATGGACGAGGTGGCGAAGGTCCCTGCGATGCGGAAGCTCCCCGTCGAGCTGTTCGATATGATCATCGCGTACGCGAAAGACGGGCTGATCTCTCGGAAGGAGGCGGAGGAGCACCGAACACGGCTGATGAAAGAGCGGTCGAAGTCCGTTGTGGCACTTAACGAGGCAGTGTACGAGGTGAAGTTCAACATGTGCGAGCATTAGCAACTGTACGGTCTGTAGCTAGGTAGATCCCCACACCGGACCATATCTTACTCCCATGTTTCAAACAGACGCCTCGAAGAGAGACAAATCGACGTGGTCGACTATACTTTGTCAGTGCGAGTTACTTCGTCGACCTCCCAGAAGGAGGCGTTCTCTGTCGGAATTTAACCCATTCCTGGTGCTGCATCCTCCAGATTTCAACGTAACCCGCTAGGAGTCAGTAATTGGGGCACCAATCACCACTAGCGCCGAGTGCACGACGGGCGACAGAATTGCACAGTGATGAGGTCTTGGAGTTTGATTCTCGTTCCTCCACTCATCCACACCCTCTCATTGCTGCTTGCCTTTGATATCCGACAAATTAGCTCGCACATTCACCTAATTTACACAATATATGTGGTTTTCCGCAACGTACTGTTCTAGCCAGAAGGATGCATCGCCGAACTGCTAGCCCCACAGGGCAGGTGGGAAACCCTGTTTTTCTCCCTCCTCCACGATGTACAATGGAGCTATTCGATCTTATGAATGGTAGTCATACGTTGACCCGTCTGAACTCCCCTCTCACTGGCCCTTCTGCTGCTTCCAGCGTTCCTCCTAATATCCACCTCTAGTGTTGGGTCCCTAACATCCGGCGACCTCCGTCGAAACCATAAGACGTGAAAGTCACGTTGATGGTCAGGAATTGGCCATTCAGCCCACTGGGGATAACTAGGAGCATACGTTAAGAACAGATGGTCGTGGTCGCAGGCGTTATTAGGGACGAGGGATCGTATGTCTGGGGACTGGCTCGCAGGGTAGTAGCGGATGGTGGCATAGTGTTCACCGAGCGGGACCTGGGGAGGAACTACCGTACCAGTGCTTGATTCACGTGTGTCTCCGCTGTCTGAGGATGGGTGAGGGGAAGATCGCGTGCAACGACCGAGTTGGAGTATGAGTGACGGCCACCCCCCGTAGGCGGCTCCCCACTTAAAGATGAGGCTGGCTGGGGTGGATCCGGTCCACGGTAGAGGTGGAACATCTATGTCAGAGAGCACGAGACCGTGCTCTCTTTCCCATCTCGCAATCGCAGAGGTTGAGAACTCGTATGGGCGATCAGGTGAGCCGGCCATGAGCCGGGCGACGCCTAACGGGGCACCGGTTACTCCCTCCCGATAGGCAGGCCGCAAGGAGATGTAGATTTCCTTGACCCACAACTCTAGACCGCATGCGAGATTGAAGGGCATTGTGATGTAACGAAAACCGTTGGGCCATGAACAGATGTATACATCTGGTTGTTCTCGCTTGGCGCCCGCGGCTGCGTTATCCTTCCTCAGGGCAAGCCCCACTAGTTCTTCTGGATCGTCGACATAGCGCCGAGAGCATCCTAGGAGTGCAATGTAGCACCCTTGCGTAACTTCGACCACTGGGAGTCTGGTACGGAGACCAAACTGAGCGACTGTGAACGCGATGGTCATGGTGATAATTGATGTAGAATACATCTACCAAGGAAAAGCAGAAGTCACTCAAACTGTTCATTAACGAGTCGTGCCAACTTCTAGTTAGCGGCTCACCTGCTCATTGACTGCACTACACCCGATCTGCATATTCCCCGACGATAAAAAGTCTTCGGGAGATGGTGCGAGCGCGTATTCTGCATTCCGAGGGCCCAGGATGGCGTCGGTCATTGGCATGTTGAGTACACTTTGGAGACCGGCCATATTCTCGACTGAAATTGAGTTACCCCACACAAGGAAGGTGGTATCCACAGAGGACCTCACAATCTCCTCTTGAAGGCGGTAGAATGCTTTCTTCCCCTCTCCATATATCGTCGGCATGTTGACACCGAAGATACCAAGTAGGCAATACGCCATGTCTTCGACGCGCGTGGTCTCCCGCCTCGCCGCCCAGGACATACGGGTAGCGATGCTCATGGTGAAAAAATCTTCCTCCAGTCGCAGGACGCTGGCAGGAATGCCAGTTACCCACTCTAGCGTGTCCGCGAGCATGTATTTGTTTCCGAGGGGGGCCCAATCTTCCGCCATGAAGAGGACGTTATGAGGCGCGAGAAGTTCCTGTAGTGTCCATCCGCGTTTGGGCCATCTACTAACAGATAGACTCCATTTGAAGACTTCCCCTTCTGGAGGGCCAATAGGAACATCGGCGAGGTAAACATAGCAGGTGTCGGAGAGGGAATAGTACTGGAACATAGAATTGATTGCCTCCGTCAGCTCCGTGCTGCTTTCTTTATTGATGCAGCACGTGTCGACCCATGCCCATTCGAATCCATCGCGTTCGGCTTGCATGAGGAAGTTCCGAATCTTGGCTGAGATGACGTCGCGTGGGGTAGTAGTAGGAGTCGATTGATTGGATGTGCTAAGCATAATGTCCTGGGGAAAGGGACGGTTTACAGACCCTGGCAACGGTGGGGCGTCTTGGGGTCCTGCGATGGTGGTACGAGGTCGTGACTCTAGCTCGCCTACCCTCTTCGACAAAGCAGATACGGTTCCTTCCAGTTTCCATATAGTTTCTTGCAACTGTGCCACAGTGTCCACTAGACGCTTCCCGCTTAAAGTATTCGACTCCTCTAGAGAGGAAGATGTATTATTGCGCGCCGCGTTTTCTTCCCACATCTTGGTGGCATTTTTCACCGCTTCGAATGTGTCCTCTTCTTCCATCTTTCCCCAAACGTGGGACAGGATGGCATATCCTCCAGGGACATCCTCCGGGCACCGGAACTGACGAAGAGTGGCAGTCTTCGTATTGAGAAGCCACATTGACCTTGTGAGAGCGTAGCATGTAAAAGAATGAACAATGGATGGGACAGGTCATGGACCTACACGGAGATGGTGTAGTGGGAAAGATGAGATCAATGCAATTGCAGCACCAAGGCGCTCGGACGACCGGAAGCTGGTTGAGAAAGCCGGCGTGGTAGATGTTTGGCGAGGGCGGTCGATGTCAGCAGAGACGAAGCGCAGGAGGTGTTGATCCTGAGAAATTCTGGATATAACGTCTCCCAGGAGAAAAAGGCGCATCAGGCCTTCCGCATCAAAAACGCTTTAAATATGGCAACCCAAAGCAGTGGTCTTCTCTCAAGCATCTGCGCTATTTGCACACGTCTTGCGCTCTTGCTCAGAAGGAGACAGTACGTGCGCCTGACTCAGCTTGACACATCCCGGCAGCTGCCTGCTTATTTCTCTCACACATCCGCGTATGCCATTCATTTCGCCACTTTCATTCTGAAGAGTAAAGTGGCAACCACACGAGCCGATGTTAACACGAACTTGATTTTTAACTAAAGCGTCGCCCAACAACACTCCAAATATCCAAACATAGGACAAAAGGATATATCTATTCTCCTAATGTGAGCAGCTACTTCTGGAGCACACCGTTTACCTCCACAATCGCTTGAAGCTGCGTACAGTGTCCTGTGGGACGCTCGATGATCTCCAAATGCGGGAACTACATCCGCATGCCAGTCTCTGCAAGCTCGAACTTTTCTTGAGCAGTGAGGCATACCTAGTCGTACAATGCCGCTATAAACTGGGCAGTCTTAAGTTGATGTAACAAGCCTCCTCTGGGAGAGCTTTTGTGCTTAATGTATCGGAATACGGGCGCCAACACACGGAGGAACACGTTTCAATGACTAGTGATCCACATCATCGTGACAGATCTAGCAATGAGGCACAGTCCGTATAACAGGATGTTTGACGACACGCTGGGAGCTATACGTAGCAAGCAATACACTGATCACATATTCGAGAGCAATTGCAAATGGTAGGAACTCCGAGTGAGCGGTGAGCTCGTTACTCATCGTACACAATTTGAGCGCTGCCCCTAGTGGGTGAAGAGAATGAGCAAGGATAGAGATATACATCACGCGGGATCGCTACCTTTTGGGCTCTCCCTGGTGTATGGAAGACCCGGCCACGTCAGAAGGATGGTAGTACAGACGATTGACGGGTGAACTCACGTTCTCTTCCCATCGAACCTGTGCTCGCAGTTCGGGCCCACATAAGAGCACAATATCGAATTTCTTAACGTAAAAGGGGACAATGCCATCGCGCTTCTGCACCGTGACCTTTGAGAGATCTGCGCGAATGACACAAACGCGTTTGAAACGCGCTTATACCTCGGCGTTAGGGTAAGAGGGCCAGCAAGCAGGACGTAGCCTTACCGGAAGAAAGATCCACCCATCGAGGGATGGTGTTCTCTGGACCAATGTAGCAAATAACGTCCGTAGAGAAGTCGTGTAAGACATTGTTGGAGTCTGGGTCCTGTACTATTCGTGCGTATGCTTCTGAGAACTCTTCATCGTCTTTCACTTGAGAGCCCTGGAAAACTCCGATGTAAAAGTTGAAGGTGAGGAGAAAAGCGAGATATTTACCTTCTTCAGTATAACGGAGAAAGCGTCAATGAGCATAGGCCCCTGTGGGCCCATCTTCACTAGGTCGGCTCGCTCTTTGTGCTCCGGGAGGAACGGTAGGAACGGAATTGCTACGTCCGTTCCATACGTGTACTTGAGGACACGGTGCGATACAAACCTCTCCAGATAGAATGCAACACCGCCATCGGCTACTTCTTTGCTCCTGCTAAGAAGTGATTAAACTAGGGTGTAAGAAGTAAGGATTGAAGAAACGTACCGGAAGAAAGAAGGGCGAGAGAGAGGCATGCTGAACTGCTCCGCTAGAGCTTTCTTCAGATTCTCAAACAACCAATCGTTCGAGGAGAAGCCACCGAGGAGGAAGGCAGACTACGCGTACCAAAGTCAGAGCGAGACACACATGAGGCCGAGCAGTGGACGTACAGATATATGAGATGTGGCTTTCTGAAATTGCGTACGAACCTCTGCAACTATGCCGCCCAGAGCGGGGCGGAAGAAAGACTCCATCTCCTCTCTATGAAAGTCAACGTCATCAGTTCTTTGTGTCCCATATACATTGGCCACACTTACGCGGTCAAGACAGGATAACCACGCTTTAACCTCAATCTTGCGTCGTCACGACTGTGTACGTGGTGATTGATCCTGACAAGTTTGGTGTGCGAGGCCTTGAATAGCGTCTTCAGGTTGGTGTCGAAATCTTGTACCATCTTTCTCATCTCCCTCTCTTTCCCATAGTCCGTACCCTTGAACCGTTCTGCCAGATGGATGAGTCAGTGCCACTGCCGCTACGGAACACACTACACACCCTTCAGGAATTGCTCTGCCCTCTTCGTTACAATAGCAGACCCTTCTAAGATACCTATGTACAAGTGTTAGTTTCATACGCGTCTACACATAAATCAAAGACCCACATCCAGGTGGCGCTGCCTCTGAAGCCGTCAAGGGCACTGTGGAAGCGAATGTGTAGCTGCTGAGGTCAACGGTTCCTCCACCAGCGTCAATGATCGTCACGCTCCCACTTGCACGTCCATCCTGGACAAACAGTTGTGATATGAAATGATCGTGCACAGCGACGCTACGTACCTCCTCGCTGCCACCAATGAGTCCGTGCTGGACGCAATAGTGGACGCTAGCTTCTCCCTCAGTTACGAAGTGGACCCGATTACGACCTGCGTCGGTTTCAGGAACGAGCCCGGCGAGGATCGCGGCCTCGCGCATCTTGTTCTGCTGTGGGCCCTCCCACCCGTTTGGGTGAGCAAGAATGAACGTAATCTCGTCTTCGACTCGGTTCCAGAAGGTCTCGCCGTTGGGGACGCTTTCGGAGATGTACTTGCGGGTGCATTTGAACATGTAGCCCAGGAAGTCGGCGAAAACCTGAACCACGGATTTGCCATGGGGAAGCGGGGGAAGGTCCTTCTTGATGACGTCCGGAGCACCGACGGTATCAGGGCGGAGATGGAGCTTGAATCTGAGAAAGGGGGGGTCAGAATAAATGAGTGACCTGCACGAAGGAGGTGATACACTCACCTCCGAACGAACACCAAATCATCGACGCTGGCATCATCACCTCCTACGTCTACAAAATCAAAGGCATTGTCGACCTCTTCCTCTAATGCCTCCGCTTCTGCGCCACACGCATGGACAATGCCGTTGGAACGATAGCATACAATTGAGGGTACCCTGTAGTCGTTCGGCTTGTTTTCTATCCCTGGATAACTAGATTCTACATAGTGAGAATATGTGCATACCAACAGGAGCAGGACATACCGCATAACCGGTCGTATTTTCGGTGCCTCTCCGGGATCTAGGATAGCATACGATACCCCGGAGAATGTCGTCCCAATGTCGAAGCTGAGAACGAGTGTCTTTCTGGAGCCCCTATACAGGGAGGGAGTTGGTACAGACATGTTGGGAGTTGAGCACAGATCGAGTCGGCGTGTCCCTCTTTACATATGCCACCCTGCAATGCGCTAGTGCAATGATTAGAACACGTGTAAAGATGCTGCGGTAATAGCCCAAGAGTCACGCACCATTTGGGAAGCATCTGTGATACCCATGACCGGACGGCCAGAGGACGATATAGGTCCGAAGGCACGACATGAGGCGAACGGAAGAGTTAAAGTTGTCACGTTTGGTGTAGATATGGGCTTCATATGAAGCGGTGACCACCTGTTATGAAACCTTCAGAACATACTGCGAAGTATTTCCCCTTTGCCCTGGATCTAGACGCGTACGTGCACTGTCAAGGACACAAAACTTTATACACCCATTGAGATGCCCGTAGGGGTACCATTGGATATACGGTTTGAGAAGATGCCGTCGCAGGGTACAAGGCGACGATCCGACCACGGGATGCAAATCACTTCACTTGAGGCACAGCTGGCAAAACGGACCGCCGCACATGTGTGCGGGATACTGAGGACAACGTTTTCTTCATCTACCAACAAAGGCAAGTAGGAGACGGCGTACATGATCTAGACTCAGGCTCGACTGCCGCAGTGCGCCCAATACGAACGTTGATCCTCATAATCGTGTTGAGTGTGTGTCTTAAAGAGTTTAAGACTTCTATTAGACAGAGAACGCGCTGCAATACGATCAACAGTCAAGACGACTGGAGTCTAAGGTTGAATTTCGAATACTTGAACACGAAGGACTCAAGCTGCGTTCATCGGCAGTCGCCGTGGATCGGCAAAGGCCGAAAATCGTCACGTGAGCAGGGCACGTCCGGTCTAGACCGCGACCCTCCAGAGGGCGAACGCAAGAGATTTCAGTCAGGAGTCAGGACCAGAGGAAAACTTGTAACTAAACAGAAGTCGGCCGACTCCGGTAAGAATAGTGGATGCAGCACACGATCGATGTATCGCACCGATGACCCAAACGCAGTCCCAACAAATGATAGATCGTTCAAACATCTCATAATCGTCGCATTTCGTGAGATAATACAGACATAAGCACCAGTACAAATCCCACCCTAGCCGGTCGCGACACCCTAAAGACGCGCGAACACACCCAGGAGCGCATTTACCAAAAGACCAAGTGACCCACCGGGGACGCTACACTACCATGCATAGCGCCGCCTAAGCAACGGGGATTCGCGCTCACTAGACGTACGCGATCGTGACGGAGTCGCTCGTGGTCGAGACGGAGGTGAGGACCGTGCTGCTCTGCTCGATGTCGATGATCGTCGCGCCGGACGGGCCGACGGACGTGCCGGCCGTCGTCGTCGCGGACGCGCCGGTGAAGGTGACGGTGCCGAAGTTGGCGAAGGGCACGAGCGACGAGCCCTCCTCGAAGTCCTCGACGATCCACTCCGCGTTGTACTCGCACAGCGACGGCTGGCCCGAGAACGTGTGCGTGACCGTCTTGCCCTTGCTCACGTTCGTGATCGTCGCCGTGCCGCCCGTCTTCGACGACGCCGTCACGGTGACCGTGACCTCGTCGCCGGCGGAGAAGGTGATGCCCGAGAAGTCGTACGCGTAGTCGGGGTACCACTCGTACCAGGCTGCGGAGTGACGTCAGCGGGAGTAGGGAGGGCGGAACACGGGAATACGGCGCGCGTACCATCGTAGCTCACGCTCGAGCCGGAGACGGTGAAGTCGACACCGGTCTGGAGGATGGCGGTGCCGCAAGTGTCACCGTCGATGCCGACCCACGCAGAGGCGGCGTGCGAGCCAGAGCCGCCAGAGGGCTCCTTGGGCGTCGGGACGGTGAAGGTGCCCGTCACGGTCTTGTAGGTAGCCTAGAGACAACACGGTAAGCGGCTTCCCGCCGACCGCGTGCTGCGCGCGGGGGGACCGATTACGCACCTTGCTGGCGACGAGCACCGCGCCGGCCCAGTTGGAGCTGTACTCGACGTGCGAGGCGTTGCTGGCCGCAGAGATGGCGGAGGTCGACACCTGCTTGGGGCGCGACTGGTGCGAGAGGCCAGACGCGCGGCGGGCGGCGCGCTGAGCGAAGCGCTCCTTGGAGGTGGGGACGGCGAACGCCGCGGTGGCGAGGAGCACCTGAGCGAGGAGGGCGATGGCGACCATGATGACGGCGGGGCAGAGGAGACGAGGAGGGGTCGACTCGAACGAGGCTGTCAGAACTGGGTGGATCCCGAGCTGAGGAGCGAGCGTTGTGCGGCGGAGCCCTTTATACGGCGGCGACGCGCGTAACGCCTGTTTCCTTTCCCCTTCGGTCTGGAGCCTAACGAGAGGCGCGTCCTACGCCGGAGTAGTGGTTGAGCTGTGGAGCGCTCTGCTGGTCCTTCCAACTGGAAAGCGTCAATTGCCGGGCGCTGCGCTTCTAGGATGCGTGGAAGGGAGCGCGCACATGGTCCAATGCCTCTTCCATCAGCGTGGAGGCGGAAGCACGCGCCGCCGTATGTCCCTAAAAGGCAATCTCAGCCGATTTCACGACGGATCAATATGAAAGGCCTACGCTCGTGACCGCGTCCTGGAGAGAGACTCGTGAAGCTTGCGTACGGCCGGGACCGATTGCAAAAATAGAACAGGGTGAGCGTCGTGGTCGACCTGCAAGGCACAGATAATCAGACCATGCGTTCGAAGCAGAGATTCAAAGATTCCAGCACCGCGTGATTGCTTCGCGACGGTGCGTACAAGGCCCGGCGTCAGTGCGATCAACGCGACGTTCGGTACCGAGGCCACTCCTATTCTTCCTCCATGCGCCGTCCATACTTTCATGAATATACACCACGATGGCGAAAGAACGCAAGGCCGCCCATGGTCCGAGGCAAGAAGCACGACATCTTATCCATGACGCCAGACGCCACAACTCTGCTACCGCATCACCTTCGCTCTCAATGACATCCAACCATGATAGAGGTCATATGGTGTCCAGCTCTCCGCGCTCTGCGCGGATGACCGCAACGGCACCCTAGGCCCCTGCGAAATCGAAGGTGGCTCGTAGGCCTGTCCAGCAGCACCGACAGGTGCAGTGTGGCAGCGAACCAGACGACGTCCGACGATCGCAGCGCGCCCCCACGACGGCGGGACTGTTGCGGTATGCCGGCACCACCACCGTGCAGCAGTCTCGAAAGGGGGCCCACACGTCCAGACCGTTGATGCACGCACCGGATCGCAGCGTATTGGCAAAGGGGGGCCTTCTGTGCGCCATATGCCCGCACCGTCCTCCACGCGGAACGCTTCGCACTCTCCCGCGCCCGGCGCAAGCGCTGCGGAGGGTCGGTAGAGCGCGGACCCGAAGATAGGCATCAGGGTGCGTATGGGGCGGGTCGGCTAGCGAGAACGCGGGGAACGACGAGGGCCCTCGGAGTTCAGCAGATTGCATAGATAGCACAGACAATGAAGGCTGGCGTACCTGCGGCTCCACTTAGGCCAGGAGCGACATCCAGCACCTCGCGCACCTCTTCCCCTGACCACACACCATGCAGAGATCATGATAAATCGACTTCCCATCCTCCAGGTCGCGACGAGATGCATCGCGGTGCAGCCAGGCGGGCACAGGGTCGGCGAGCGTCGGAGGAGGTGCAGCGTGCGATCACGTCATCTGGAAGGCGAGATGTGGTCTGCTTCTCCCGGCACCGCCTAAGACCGTATGGCTGCTTGCGCGCTGGACCGCCGCTGGTATCGCCTGGGAGGTGTTCGTTGGTCTAGAAGCCGTGGGTGGCAGCACTCTAAGTGCATGGGACCAGAAGAACAGGGCGCGACATAGGTGGTGCCATCTGGTGACCGCTCGCGACAGAGAACATAAAAGACACGCTGTATGCGCCGCTTCGGTGGGTGTTAGAGAGGCCCCCGCTATCAAGTAAGTCCACCAACGACTCACCACACACTCACAGCCCGTGATCGAGGCGTCTTGCACCACTCGCAGCATCGTTGAGGTGAGAGGTAGGTCAGGAAAGGTAAGTGTTCAATCGTAGGCATCGTGAATGATCCAGCAGTTTCATTAGAAAGGGACGAGGGTAGGGACAAGAGGCGTGCGTCGTCTGCGTGTGCGATTGAAAAAATGCTCAGAATATTCGTGGCGCTGGAGCCCGTGAGAATCTTACCTCATCATGCCGACCCTTCTAAATAAGGATATTCCCGCCCTGTCAGACATCCGCATGCCACCTTGACGTCCGCCCGCCATCTACTCACCTTACTCATTCTTGAAACTTTGGTTGACGTCCTTACCAGAGCGGGTATGCACACCGTCACCCGTAGGGGTACAATACATGATTGCATTTCGTCTACTATCCGTAATCACCGTACAAGGCTATTCCACTGTCCAGCCACGCCGACCTAACCGAAGCCATCGACCGTCCGAGCCTGCGTGCCACACGCGCGGATCCAAGTGATTTCCGTTATGTCCGTAGCCTGCGATCCCGGCGGGACCGCACGCGACGTCACTGGCAGTGTCGCCCGCGTCCCGGCGCAGCGCGCGAGCGCTCGACGTTCAGGGGCCGGTGTACGCGACGGTGACGGTCGAGCCGCTCGTGGACACCGAGGTCAGCACGCGCCCGTTCTGCTCCATGTTGATGATCGTCGAGCCCGCGGGCGTCGTCGTGCCGCTCGCGGTGCGCGCTGACGCGCCGGTGAAGGTGACGGTGCCCCAGTTCGCGAGCGGCACGAGCGAGTTGCCGGACTCGAAGTCCTCGACGATCCACTCCGCGTTCTCCTGGCAGAGCGCGGGCTGCCCGGAGAAGGTGTGCGAGACCGTCTGGCCCGTCGAGAGGTTCTCGATCGTCGCCGTGCCACCCGTGAGGCTCGTCGCGGTCACGGAGACCTGGATCTGGTTGCCCGGGCTGAGCGAGATGCCCGTGAAGTCGTGCGCGAAGTCGGGGAACCACTCGAACCATGCTGGTGGGCGGATAAGGGAACGCGAGATGAGTAAAGGCGAGGAGGCTAAAGCGTGAGGGCGCGCGTACCGTCGAAGGAAGTGCGCGTGCCGGAGACGGTGAAGTCGATACCCGTCTGGAGAATCGCAGTTCCGCAGGTGTCGCCGTCGATGCCGACCCATGCCGAGGCGGAGTGCGTGCCAGAGCCGCCAGAGGGCTCGCGGGGCGTGGGGACGGTGAAGGTGCCAGTGACCGACTTGAATGTGTTCTAAGCGAGCGAACGCGATGAGGGTCAGCGCGCGACGTAAGAGAACTAGATGGAGACGTACCGCGCCAGCGACGAGGACGGCGCCGGACCAGTTAGAGCTGAACTCGGCGTGCGTGGCGTTGGAGGTCGACGCGACGTCCGTCACGGGGCGAGTGCTCGCGATCCTGGGGTTCGACTGGCGCGTGAGCCCTGCGGCGCGGCGGGCGACACGCTCGTTAAGGCGCTCGCGCGGGCTGGGGATCGCGAGCGCCGCGCTGGCGAGGAGCGCGTTGATGAGGAATGCGGCGGCGAACATATTGAGAATGGGCAGAGGAGGCGAGGGTGCGTCGGCTCGAGCGGGGCTGTTAAGCTGGGTCGGGACCAAGCTGAGGATCCTCGAGCTTCACGGGGTCGCACTTTATACGCACTGGGGCGTATCTGAGTGTTGCCGTGGCCGTACAGAAGCTTGTGGGGTTGGCTGTTCACCTTGCTTCTCGGGATGCAGTGGGCCGTCGGCCTCGCCGGACCTTGCGGTTCGAGAGGGGCCGCGAGGGACAGCGCGCATGGCTCCGTGGCTTCTGCCGTCACTTGATGAACAGGAGACATGCGTGCCACTGTCGCGAAAAAGCTGGTTTTTCACAGAGATGTGAGGGAAGCAGAGTGCGATTGCCACTGAGCGGCCGCGCTCGTGATCTGGCGGGGAGATGAGCTTAGCGTTCGTCGAAGTCGATTGCAAATTTAGACCGAGCAACCTCCCTCGAGACCATATGAAGCCTATTGAACGCCCTTCGGATAAGGTGTTTGGTGGGATACCGAGGGGGCTCAAGGCGTAAGAAGCTCATGCCCGTGGGAGAGGTTTCGGCGCAAAGTTCTCAGCCACACTACTCTGTTCCGTTCATTCCTCCTCGAACGGTGCTCATCCTCCCATGAGCAGCACATAGCCTTGTGGCATCAGGGGCCTTTCATGCGGCACAGAGCGATACTGAGCCGCCTTCGGCGATACCGGGAGTGACATACAACGCTGGAGGATGTGCAAGATCGGTGGAACAGCAGCATTGCGTAACAGAGTTCACACGAGTGCATGCCGAGGACGGAGCAGCGCGACATCTGCACCGAGGCAGGTCATTTGTCATTCTGGGCCACCCGAACATTCTCGTGCCCCCACGAAGCGGTGCCGAACCTTGGAAGACCATGTGAGCGGCGTCGATGTCGTCCCGGTGCTCAGAAGGGTGGACGTACTGACGCAGTAGTAGCCCGAGCTGAACTTCACCGCAATCGGCCAACCCTGTCGACCTCCGAGGTACCCCTACTGCCCGAAGAGAGGGGAGCTCCTAAATGTCGGAAGAGCCGGAAATAGTCCTCGTTCCTGTGCCAAGTGGCGGATAGCTTGCTGAAGCTGTTGAAAGGAAGGGAGCTTAGCGGGAGGCGGTGGCACAGCGCGAGCGGCAAGAGGTCCCAATATGGGTGTGGTCTTGATGATATGCCAATCAGGACTTCGAACCGGGTTCACGTCCCCGTCCCGCTCAGAAGTTAGCTAGCCGGTGGCTAGAATGCGTGAAGGCGACTAGCGCATCGTCGGATGCATCACAATCAACCCGCACTGGCATGCTGCGGCGCACTTAGGGTTCGGAAAAATGCATCATATTACATCTACGGCGGAACAAGTGAAGATGGGCCGCAGAGGGCACACGAGACAGGGAAACATGGATAATATGGAAGACATGTGAGACCGGTGTTTGTAGCGCGATATCAAAACGTGAACTGTGGCTTGCAGCTTTATATGATGTGTGGGTAGTACGCGATACAATTATAAACAACGAGTTTATAGACCAAGAAGACCCACCTTAAGCACCACATATATTTAGTTAAGAACTTCCCCATGCGTAGAAGTCGACGCTCGGTAATGAGGACCCTCAACCCCTGCGCGAATTTGGTGTGGACGTCGTATGGCCAGTCTTGGAACTCGCTCGTACAGTGGGCGTGATATTGGCGTTGTGTATAAGCGGTCTGTTTGTAGAGCGGAGATTCAGAGGACGCAGAGGTTGGATCTTTGTGGAAAGAACTGTCCGCTCCAGCGAGCTCGAGGATGAGGGTCAGCGAGGCCGACGGCGCTAACAGTGGCCTCCGCCACCTGGGTTCCTTTCCCACGCCAAGCCCCCAACGTCTGTGGGCCTGGGCTTTCATGGGCCTCACACCTAATTTGGTACCTCGGGCGCTTCCTTGCCCTCTCACTCCTCTCCTATTCTCCTCGTACACCGACGCTTGAAATGTGGGATGCGCATTCTCTAATCATCTTGGGATACCTCTTCTTGGATTAGGCGTTGGTGTGTAGTATGCGCATCTGGTTAATGTCCACGTGCTCGTCTGTTCACGTGCACCACGCCTCCACTATATTAACTTTCGCATCGAACGCGAGAGTTTGAGAGATCGATGCACCACGTCCAACAACGATGAAGGCTAGGCATGAGGTGCGTCATGATGTCGCCTTTGCTACTAGATGTGGTCTAATTATGGTCCAATTGTGCAGCAAATGAAGTGCTTTCCATGCGTAACCTTCCGCCGGCTGCTCCCGCGAGATTTCGGCGAACTTCTTGCGCTGATATACATCCGGTCCGCTCCTGTCCGTTCTGAACATCACCAGACTGGCCACCGGCTGCTCTACGGAGAGACCGTCTGAAATCGTGCACACCTTGCTCCACGATGTCCCATAAGCCTCTGGTCGTTCTATGGAGAGCTGCGTTGCTTTATTTAGTACCGTACACAAGTATGTTCAGAATTAATTCCCTGACATGGCCATCTCTCTGATCAGTTTATGCGCAGTACACAAGAACTCTGCAACTACATATGATTGGGGTCATTGTAGTTAGCGATAGCGTGTCAATGCTGCTTACGTGTCCAAACTGTATCAGAATGCAGCCCCGGGTCGATGATCCCGACTCCGGAATCTGCGCTCGTCTTTCCTGACTAGATTCTCCCCCGGCGCGCTCATCCGTGGTGTTCTTCAACGTCAAACCGCTTCGTCCCGACATCCGCTGCCCTCGTCGCCCATCCCTTCCGTATCCGTTGGCGTTATAGCCTGGACGAAGATCGTCTCTTTCGCCGTCGCTCATACTAGGTTAGTCGTCGGACATCGTTCATTTCCGAGTAGCCCTGTAACTTCTATGTCACAGGTATCGCGACGCTCCCATTCATTGTATCGTCTTGGACAAGGACGAGCGATGTACTAGCGCAAACATAGCTTCGCAGAGCCTATTCTCAGCGGCGCTGAGCGTGCTCCGAACATCAGAGTTTCGCCGTCGCCCGAAGGGATTGTTTCCTCATCGCACGAGCATCGGGTCTTGTCGTCCTCAATGAGTGAGTGCGTGATTAGAACACGAAGGCACCTTGACAAGACAAGGCTGAACGCGCTCTTTCCGCAGGTATATAAGACCACACGCTCTGCCCTCCAACTCCTCAGCAAGCTCCTCTTCGCTCACAACCGCACTCGCACTTCCTCTTCTACCACCACAAACCCTCATCATAATGCCGGCCAAGGGAACTCGCGGCTCCGGTGAGCCTCCACCAGCTCTCTTCACCTTTCTTCGCTCACAGAACCGCTCTGCTCAGCCCCCAGTGCTAAGGGCACCGACGCCCAGGCTCCGCGCGCCCAGGGCTCCCAGGTCAGCGCGCGTCCCCAGACGACGTCGCGGTAGCTCCCAGCGCGAGCGTTGGCTGACACGTTCCCGGGCTAACTTGCAGGCCAAGGCCAGCGCCGAGAAGCCCGCCACCCGCGGCGCCTCGTCCCCCGCGAAGACCTCCGGCTCGCAGACCAAGGCCGGCAAGGGCCCCAAGGCGTAGAACGTCGTTCTGGAATAGTCGGGCTTCGGAACAGGAACGAACCGCCGCTAGACGCGTGCGGAAATGTAGACGGTCATCCACATCCAGTGTTGTTGTAAACTAGTAGAGTCAAGGAAATGGTTCTGGCGAACCTGGTGTGACGAGTGCTGTTCTCGGGCCGCCCTGAGTCCGTCAAATGATGGAAAGAAAACAAAAAGTGGATTGTTATGATCAGGTGATACATATATACAGCGAAGAGCGAGCGTTATCCTAAGGGTATCTACCCCCTACTTAGTACGGATCGTCGCCGAAAACATCGAGGCTCGACGCCCACATCTTAATCGCGCTGTGATCCTTCGCCGTCTTCTCCTTATCCTCCTCGACCTCCGGGTCCAGCCCGCCCTCGTCGTCGTTCTTCCTGTGGCGATAGTACTGCACCTGCTCCTGCCGCGTCGCCGACTTGTCCAGGCTCCCCTGCACCGACTTGTGCACGTCGATCAGGTGCACGAGCTGCCGGCGCAGCGCGGGCTTCGCCGCGACGACGCCCGCGACGTAGTCCAGAGTCGCGGTTGCGTCCTGCTTCGCGTCCGTGTCCGCGAACTCAGCGTCCGCCCCAGCATCCGCACCCTCCTCCTCATCCGCGGGGTCCTTGGGGCCCTCAGCCGTCTCGCGCACACGCGTGGCAAACGCCTGCAGCGCGTTCGCAAGGCGCGTACCCGCGCGCAGACGGCCCTGCTCCAGCAGGCGCGCGACGGTCGCGGCAAGCTCGGTGGCGTCCTTGGCAGTCGGGGTGTCCCGCTTCGTTTGCGCCCACCAGACATTGTCGTTGAGGTCCTGCACGTTCGGGAGCACACCGGTGTACTTGTTCCCGGTGGACACGTGGAGCCAGTTCGTGACGGCGACCTCGAGCGGGGTGTTGCCCACGCAGTCCTCCATCGCGAACGCCTCCTCGGGGCCGGCGTCTCCGACCAGCCTGACGATGTCGTGCAGGTATTTGTGGACCGCGAGGTGGAGGGGGGTCTGGCCGCTGAGATCGCGGAGGAGGAAGGCGGGGGCCTTGGCTTGGAGGAGGAGACGGACTGTCGTCGGGTTCTCGCGCTTCACGGCGATGTGAAGGGGCTGGAGCACGTGATCAGCGAGAGGAATGTCAGCCTGGGTTAGGGCTACGCACTGTATTCCACGCTTTCTTCGACTGCTGGATGAGCATACGCGTTGAAACGTCGCTGGGAAGCTTGCTAAGGACATGCTTGAGGAGCTTCAGGTGCTTCTCGCTCCCGTTCGCAGCGAGGATGTGATAGATGTTCCATCTGACGAGTTCTGTTAGTTTCGCTCGACTCATGTGCATGAAGAACGGCAACTTGACGCTTACCCTCTGCTGTCGGTGTCCGTCGGAGAGACGCCCTTGGAGAGCAGATAGTCGAACATCTTGATCGAGCAGCCCCAGTTAGCAGCTACGTGAATGTGATTGAAGCCCGCATAGTGAATCCTGACGGCGTAAGAGTCAGCTTGCGAGCATACGACGCGTGCAAGGCACGTACCGAGCCATCAAGGCGCTCTGAAGCTGCGCGGGCTGCAGATCAATGACGACCTGAAGGGTGCGAAGACGATCCCCGATGACTGTAGCGGTGATGACCGACTCGTTGAGGTCGTCCATGTTCCAGCCGAGGCGTTCAGGGATCTGCTCGTTGATGCGCTTGAGATACTGGGCCTTCTCGTCCCCATGCGTCGAGGCGTAGTATTGGTACGCGCTGAGCGGACGTTCGCTCGAAAGGTAGCGCACGCATGCCTCCGCGCCGTCGTGGGCGGCGGTCCAGAGGAGCGGGAACTCGTGCTTCTTGTACGACATGGGTGCGTTCGGGTCCGACTTCTGCACTAGGTCCTTGCGCTTCTTCCCGTGCACGTTCAGTCCGAGATAAGTATTCGGCGGCGCTTTCTTCTTCTCCCCCTCGGCGGGAGCGTCGTCGTCGGATGACTCCTCCGGGAGCTCGATGCCACCGCCGGTGCGACGAATGAGCTCGTCGAGCATGTCAGGGCGGTCGTACTCGATAGCCCATTTGATGGCCTCGGTGGGGAGGTCTAGCGGTTTGGGGAGCGATTTGTAGAGGTCCGCGATCTGCACGAACCCCTCGAAGTCGCCGTCCATGACAGCCTTCCGGAGGAGCTGACAGTCTACTTGACGCTTCGTCTTGGGATCTTGATACCGGTGAGAGAGAAGTAAGAGACGCGAGGGATTCACGTCAATCAGGACCTCGGAGCGACGCTGAGCGATGTCGACGAAGTTGACTTCCTGGGGCTCATCTTCGTCCATGTCGGAGTCCTCGTCCGAGTCTTCGTCCGAGTCGTCATCCTCTAGAGAAGATATCAGACGCCGCCATAGACAGTCGCATACGATCGCGAGGGGGATGCTCACCGAGGGTGACCTTGGCCACCTTGAACTTGGCGGGCTTCTCGTCTGCAGGTTTGTACTGAGCAACAGCGATGGCGAGAATAAGGCGCGCGGTGGACCAATGGCGATGCTCTACTGCTAGGCTAAGGGGCGTTACGCCTATGTAGAAGGGTAAGCTTGGCGCTTCTGGAGCGATATGAGAGACTCACCCCAGGGGTTATCGCCGTACTGGGAAGTAATCTGTAGAAGGGGCTTATCGGCCTTCCCGTCCTTAGGTAAGCACATCTGCTCGATCTTCGCGTTGTCGCCGTCGCAGCACGCTTGGAAGAGCTCCTCGAACGACGCGACCTGGTGGCTGCCGATCTGGCTGAAACCCCAAGGACCGAGCATCTCCAGGAACCTCAGCTCCGGAACCCTCCGCCAGGACTTGTAATAGTTCATCCGGAAGAACGCTCGTTGGTCCTGCGATGGCGGCTCGTCGGGGTGGAGCTCTTTCCACGTCTTCGCCCCGTTCTCTTCGAGCAGCGTGACGAGTCGAGTGTTCCACTCCAGCGCGCGGTGCAACCGCACAAGCTTCGTCTCTGTAGAATGCTCCCGTGTGTTGCGCCGCTGCGCTAGCCACTGCTGTCTCGTAGGGTGTGCCGCTTCATCCTCGGCCATCTTCAGCAGCCGCACACCGAGCGCGCCCTGCCATCTCGGCAGTGCCGCGAGTTCGGTGAACTTGTCTTTGTCGCCCTTCCCGGCCTCGTCGGCCTCCATCTCCTCGATATACGTCTCGAGCGTGTCGCAGATCTCCCGTGCAGCGTCTAGCATCGTCTTCTTCTGCCTGTCGTCTGCGTACCGTGCGTACGCCCGACGGATACCCTTGTTGAAGTCCGCTCCGACGTCAAACAAGAGCTCGACCAGCGCGCTGTTCATCTGCGGGATTGCAGCCTCCATCGGCCAGTGAATGCACCACTCCCACGGCACGTCGCAGGCTGAGGATACGTTCTGCCTACCCGAGACGGTGAGTAATCCGGTGGCGGTCCCGAAACGAAGGCGGAGAGCACTCACCTGAGCTTCTTCGCGTCCGTGAAGTCCTCTTCAGAGAACGAGTACTTCGCGCCATGAGCAAGCAGCACCGCGAGCGCAGAGTAGTTTCGGCGCGTGATCGCGGAGACGACCGGGTGGACCATCTCAAGGCTCCCTGACACGTGCGGCGCATCGATCACGGCCTTTGCGCTGGGGTCGTTTCGCAAGAGTGCCTCGACAAGCTCCGCGCGCCCGGTACAGACGATTCTGTGGAAGATCGTGAACACGAAGTCGTCGGCCTGCGAAGACGTCGCGCCGGCCGCGACGAGGCGCTTCGCCGCCTCGCTTGCTGTGCTCGAGTCGCGCGTGAGGGAGGCGAGGGTGAGGACGTGGAACGGCTTCGCCCAGTACGCATCGAGCTTTGTCACTTGTTTCGGGTCGGCTCCTGCAGCGAGGAGCTCGTCGATAGCCCCGAGCGAGCCGAAGACAGTCGCATACTGCAGCGGCGTGAACTTCAGGTCCCAGTCTGGCACGTTGACGTCGAACACGTCCGGTACGTCTTCTTCGTCCTCGGGGAGCAGGCTGTCGTCCGCTTTCTTCTCCTTCGCGGTCTTCTCGTCATCGCCAGAGGACCAGTCGTCTTCGCTGCTGTCGCGTTCATCGTCCTCATCGTCCTCGTCGTCCTCATCCGCGCTCTTGTCGCCTTCTTCGTCGTCGACATCCATCTTCTCGGCGTCCTTCGCCTCTGCCGCGCGCTTCTTCTCCTCTTCCTCCGCCTTGGCCTTCTCGTCGTTCACAGCGCTGCGTTCGAGCAGCTTCCGCACGACGGCTGGGAGGTCCAGTTGCGCCGCCACGTGGAGCGCCGTCCGCCCGTCGACGAGCCGGTTCGTCATCCGCGCGCCTGCATCGATGAGGTCGCACGCGATCTCGGTCGATTTGGAGAGGATGGCGACCTGGAGCGGCGTTCGCCCCACGTGGTCGCGGCGGTCGATATCGAAGCCCTCCTCGGCGCAGAGTCGTGTAACGGTGGCGCGGTCCCCGGCCACGATCGCGTTGAAGAGCTTCTCGGTGGGCCCCATATACGCCTGCTCCGCCCACTCGCCCTCGTCGATGGGGTTGAAGCTGCCGGATATGCTCTGGCGTCCGGGATCTTCTTCAATGAACCTGCCTGACGGTGAAAAACGAACGTCACTGGCAGAGCATTGTCACGTACTGGATGCGCCCGCGAACATACGAGCTGTCTTCTGTCTCCTGCAACTCCTTCTCCTCGTCGTCCTTTGGCTCAGGGCAATACTGCAAATCCGGGTAAGTACATGTCAGACACCTTCGAGGGCTCACGCACCTCGCAGCAGTCCTCGATGCACTCTGACATAGTACCGAAGAACGCCGGATGACGGTGGAGGCGACGATCTTTGTTCTTCGGGTTGTACGGCGCTGTGATGGAATGAGCAAACGTTCGTACAGTATTGTGATCAGCTTACAATTCATGCCTAGATCCTGAAAGCATCAAGTATCAGCCACCGCACTAGCAGCAAAGATGATTCGACTTACCGTCTGGTACACAAGCTTGTCGATACGGCGAGCGTCCCATCCGGCACCGTAAGGGACGTGAAGCGACTGCACGTCATAGTCGTTCATCTCGATGCCCCCGATGTCGATGTTCGCCTTCAAGTCCCCCTTGAACTTCTTCTTGCGGCGCGCATAGTCCACCACTGCATCCGGCCTCGAGCGAAGCTTGCGTCGGTCCGCGAGATACCGGTTCCTACTATCGGCATCGACGAGACGCTCCAACACCAGGAGGCGGGCGAGACCTTGGACGCGCTGGATGGATCGCTCGAAGATCTGGGGGAGCGTGAGACACTTGGGGCGACATCAGATGTGCGCTACTCACCGTCGGATCGATGTCCTCGCGCTTCAGAGTCGGAACGTACACCTCAAAGTCGCGCATCGAGTACTTGGTCAGCCGGACCTCGTACGACGGCGAGCGGCGTGTCATGTCCACTGTGTTGCTCTGGCGCATCATCGCGACGATGGCGCGCGGGTTCGCCCACACCCGCTCGCCGTCGAACGCGCAGCACGGCGCGTCCACGTCGAACCCGGCCAGGATCTCCGCAGGGGAGCTGTACAGCCGCAGCACGATCTGGACGGAGCGATAGGGGTACTGCGAGTGGATCGAGACCGTGTGCTTCGTGCGCACGCAGGTGACGTCCCACGGGACTGAGTCGCGGACGGCCTCGTAGATGACCTGCATCTTCGCCTCGGCTTGTGCGGGGGTGAGGCCGTAAAGGAAGAGGTCGATGTCGGACGTAGGGAAGGCGTTGTTATGGAAGTACTTGCGCATCGCACGCTTGGACGTCTTCGCAGACTCGGGCACGGGCGCGAGGCACGCTTGGACGGAGCCGCCTGCGGCAATGACGTTGCTCCAGTCGGCGAGCTGGGAGAGGGAGCCCTCTGTAAAGAGCGCCCAGGTCTTCTTGAATTCGTCGAGGTCGGCGACCATGGCGGGCTCGCCCTCCGCACGGCGCCGTTCCGCGGACAGAGGGAGGATGTGATGGGCGGACAGTGCGGCATCGTCAGCGACGACGCGTGCGCGAGTCTTGCGAATGTCGCTCGGGGCGTCGAACACGTCTACGAGCCCGACGTGGGGGTCACGGAGGCGCGTGTTGTCCTTGTCGGTAGCCCAGAGTTTGCGAAGTTCTGCCTCATCGTCGAGCGACGGTTGGAGGACTTGAGACAGGAGGTCGCCAGCGCCTGGTCCTGGCGGCAGTTTGGCGATGCGGTCGAGGAATGCCTGTGCTTCTGGAGTTTGAGGCATGCTCGTGGGAGTAGGTGGAAAGGTATGAATAGGCTGGACAGGCTTTAGGGGGAATGTCGTCCAGTGAGGAACACTAGACCCACCGAGGTGCGTTCCTTTATGTATGTCCGGTGGACACTCGACTGATCGAGTTTGATGGACGGCGCTGCCGCCACATTAGCGTTGTCTCGGTATTCACCGCTTTGACCACGAGGAGAGCCGCAGGAACAGATGATTGAGTCATGTTCCAGTCGTGGCAGGTCGTGGTGCGGTCCAGAAATCTGTCGGGCGGCGAGACGCGGGTTGCGTGGCGGAATTTTCGGCGCGCATCCTTTTCGGGAAATTCCCGACGCGCGCCCGCCCCTTGGCGCCAAGGTGATAGTGACTCATCTCTCGTCCCCATCGGCGCACGCCCTTTCCTGATCACCACCGACTCACTGCTCGGTCCCTGTGCGCCGCACAGTACCGTCTTTGATACAGCTTCTATCTCAGCCGGACGCGCTCGTACCGCCCCCCGACGTTCTTCAACTGCGAGATGACTCGCTTCGGCCAGGGCGCGCCATCCCTTCCTATCGCCTCACCACGCGAGCACAAACGAGTGTAGAGAATACGTCAACGTGTGCCGTTAATCTCGGAAGAAAACGTACCTGGAACTAGCTCCGGCCGAGTGAGGGACGACGTCAGAATTCAACGAAGTGGGGACTGGCTCTGGTCGAAGCAGCGTCGGTAAGTATTCCGTCCAGCGCAGTCTGTAATGACGTTTCTAACCTCACAAACTCCCACACTGATCAGCACCGGCGGACTGGAGGAAAAAATGTCCTTCTTTCCGCGCTCTATTACGATCAACGCTCAACAAGGCACGGGATAGCGAGCTCCAGTCTCCGTGAGATCCGATGAAACTGCGCGGCTGGTGGCACAAGAGAATGAGTGATGGAATGTGAACGAAGGAGCATGTGCTGAACACTGGGACCTCATCTGTGAGTACTCAAGTTGGGTTGGTGTTCTCGACTACGTGTTCACTTTCGCCAGTCAATTCCATCGCATCCAACGACGTATGCCTACTGGCGAAGGACGGGACCAACACGACCGCTCAGCCACTTTTGTGGGTTTCAATAGTGTGTCATCTGGTTCTCTTGTGTCACGTCCCCCTTTCTCTCCACATGCCGTCGTGCTGCGCTGTCGTAGACGTCCCACACCAGCACACGAGGGCTCTCAATCGTTCGATGCGCGGAGAAGCCGTAGCAGGAGCGCAGCATTAAACTTCCGCAATGACCACGCCATTCAACCGGTCAGCGCTAAGTCGTCCGGGGAGAGAACGACCGGATTGCGGAGAGGGGGTGAGCTTCTGTTTTCCCAAGATTCTTCGCAGCGGATGCTGAAGCGTAGCAGGGCCGTCATAGGGTTCAAACGTTCATCGCGAACAATTGCCAACATGGAGACGCCCTCTGCCGCCCAACTCATAATCATGCGACAGTCCCCGGCCTCCCGCCATGCGTTCCCTGTCCACAATAGCAACTTCTAGCCCTGAAATTGAAGGGCTCGGCGATAATCGATTGTTCGGCAGTCAGAGCTTTACGGCCGCATCGCCCACCACTGAGGCATGCATATGTATATAAGGAGTCGACGTAGGTGTGCCATCCAACCTCGTCCGTACCACCCCACTGATCTCTACCTTGCAGCTACTTTCGTCAGGTCCTGATGAACGCTTTGAAGTACAAGGACTGCGTTGTCCAGCGAGGCTTCACGTACCACTACTACTACTCTCCTGCCGCCCCAGGAAAGCCGACATTGTTCTTCGTCCACGGATTTCCGTCCACCTCTTTCGACTGGTCTCGCCAGGTAGCGTTCTTTGAGCCCAAAGGCTACGGCCTTCTCGTCCCCGATTGTCTTGGATACGGCGGGACGTCAAAGCCTACTCATCACGAAGCGTATCGGTGGAAGCTCCTAGTGCAGGACCTCGTCGACGTCCTAGATGCGGAACACCTCGACACTGTCGTCGGGATCGGACATGACTGGTGCGCCCCCCGCCTCCTGCCTTCAAAGCTAACAAATATCTCACACGCCTCGGGGATCACCAGGGGATCAGCGCTGCTCTCTGCGCTGATGCACCACCATGAAGAACGCTTCCGCGGATTCGCATGGATCGCGCTCTCTTACCTCGCACCGGTCACGACTGAGTTCGTGGTCGATCAAGCCATCGCCGCGTTCAAAGAGAAGACGGGCAGCGATGGCATCGGCTACTGGAAGTTCTTCGCCCAGCCCGACGCCCCCGAACTAAGTCTCAAGCACGTGAGTGACATTCGCCCGTCGTGTTCCGCGTCGTACGTTATCTGATACTGTCTTCGACCGTGCAAGATCGACAGCTTTGTGCAGCTGGCATACGCACAAACGCCAGAGCATTGGCTCGAGGGACTCTGCCCTGTAGGCGGAGTGCGGGCTTGGTTGGAGGCAGACCGCCAGCCCGGTCGCGCCGAGTGGCTGACCGAAGAAGTGAGCTCATCCTCCGCACCTGCTCCTGCACTGTGCATGACTCACGGTGTCGCATCTCGTAATGTGCCAGGAGTATAACGTGATACGTGCGGCACTCATCCAAGGCGGGCTCGAGGGCCCTGTGAACTACTATAGAGTGGCGCTCGCGAACGGAAATCTCTCTGACCATCAGAGTACGTCCTCTAATGCCGGTGGCCTATTCGCCCTCGCACGCTGACGTGCTCGACGCAACAGCTCTCCCGGAGAAGTCCTGGCATGTCAAGAAACCTGCGCTCTTCATCGCCACAACCCGCGACTACGTCTGTCTTGCGGCGCAGGGGAAACTGACGATGCAGAAGTATGCCCCCCACGCGGACGTCATCGAGGTCCCCACTGGGCATTGGGCACAATTCGAGGCGGCGGCGCAGGTCAACGACGCTCTAGAGAAGTGGGTGGCGAAACTGGCGGAGGCGTAGACGTCACGATTCGTAGTATCCGGGTATTGGAGTGCTCTCGTCAGCCCATGTTTTCCACCGGTGCCGTTCTCTATCGTATCGAGTGGTCTGTTGCGTCGCTCCACAGTGCGGCAGCCCGAGGCCGAAATGCATCACGTAACTGGCGGTGTCCGGGGTCCCGAGCTCACACACTCGCTCACGACCACCGCTCTGGAATCACAAGGTCGCCTCCGGACTACCTTCCATGCTCATGCCGTCTGACGCGTCCCCAAGTGGCACGCCTTCGGTTCGGCAACTGAAGGACTCGGCGATGGTTCCATGGTCCCGTCAGCCCGTATATAAGCTGTGAGTGTTGTAGCCAGCCTATAGTCATCGTGAGCCCACTCACTCGCTCATCTTCCTCTTCTACCAGACTTAGCCAAAGGCGCAACCCACCATGGACTCGACCAAGTACAAAGACTGCGTAGTCCAACGGGGCTACAAGTACCACTACTATTACAGCCCTGCCGCACCGGGAAAGCCGACGTTGTTCTTCATACACGGCTTTCCCTCTACGTCTTCCGACTGGCGGCGTCAAGTCGCATTCTTCGAGCCCCAAGGCTACGGCATTGTCGTCCCCGACTGTCTTGGGTACGGCGGGACGTCGAAGCCTACTAACCACGAAGAGTTTCGGTGGAAGCTCATAGCGCAGGACCTCGTCGACGTCCTGGATGCGGAACATCTGGACACTGTGGTCGGGATCGGACATGACTGGTACGACCGGTCTCACGGCTGAAAATATACGGAGTGTATCTTGCTGACGACCTCGGTGATTGGCAGGGGATCTGGCATACTCTCGTCGTTGGTGCTTCACCATCAGGACCGTTTCCGCGCCTTCGCGTGGATTGCGCTCTCTTACTGGGCGCCCGTGACGACGCCATTCAATGTCGATAACGCTATTGCCATCCGTAAAGAGAAGACGGGAAGCGAAGGCATTGGGTATTGGAAGTTCTTCGGCCAAGACGACGCGCCAGCGTTGTGCGAGAAGCACGTGAGCGAGCCGTTCTCTCGAATGCGGATAGAATTTGCGAACGTTGACTTCCTACATTCACAGATAGACAGCTTCTTGCAGTTGCTATACGCACAGGTACCCGAGCTGTGGATCAAGGAGTTTTGCCCCGTCGGCGCGACCCAGGCTTGGCTGGAAGGGAACCACCAGCCAGGACGTCCCGACTGGCTTTCTGAGGAGGTACGTCAGCTGGCTGGCTCTCACGAGCGCGCACCACCTGACTCGCCGCCCTTTAGGAATACAACACGATGCGCGACACGCTCTTGCGGGGCGGGCTCGAGTCTCCGACGAACTACTACAAAGTCATGCTCGAGAATGGAAATCTCTCGGACTACCAGGGTACGCACCGCTCCCCGCCATTTCGGCAGCGTCCACGCGCTCATCACTTCTGTAAACCCACAGAGACCCCGGAGGAGTCCTGGCACATCAAGAAGCCCGCGCTCTTCATCGCGACTACGCGCGACTATGTCTGCCTCGCTCCGCAGGGGAAGATGACGATGCAGAAGTACGCGCCGCACGCGGACATCGTCGAGCTTACCACGGGACACTGGGCGCATCTAGAAGCTACGGCGGAGGTGAATGATGCGTTAGAGAAATGGGTGGGAAAGCTTTATAAAGTGTAATGGTGCTTGTATACATGAGTTGATTTTCGCATAACGACGTGGTCTATGTTACCTTAGGTGTCTATGCGACTGTTGTATACATAACGAAACTATGTATGTTCAGGTCGCGCCCTGCATTTTGAACCTGGATCGTGCCCTTGCAATTGATTATGGGCGCGGGTAGTCCCGCAGCCACTGCAGGCGCCCTCCGCGCACCTAAATCTCATCCTATGTCATCCCTATGCATAAAGGTACGTTAGCGCATCACAAGAGTCTTCACAATACCGTGACATACCGAGCCTGTGGCGGAGGAGCCTGAGGAAGGGGGCAGCCTTGTAGACGCGCACGTCCAGCGCCGAAGGGGATCGAGCGCGAACAACCATTTCGCGGCGTTATTTTGGGACAGTCGACCACGACTGGTACCCGACCTATGATCCCCGCATCATTCCCTCCAATGCGTGCGCAAACTAACAGAGAGGTCGTCAATGCGGATCAACTCCGCTCCGTGAGTTACGGGCACGCACAGCAGCTTCTCACGGATATGCGAACTTCGCCATCTCGCACCCCTTCCCTTTCTTCTGATACGTTCGACGATCACGCGCGCGGGGTCATGTCTCGTCGTCACGATGATTTTCCTGACCGCTTCGGCTGTCTTCTCGTTCATCCCCTTGTCGCTGTAGCACTCTAAGCTGAGCTGTGCGCGCGTGCCGACCCAAGCGTCCGCGTCCCATGTGGGGCCAGATCACGCCGGGTACGACATGAGTCGACAAGCCTTCCATGAAGTACAATCAGCCAATGAATAAGCAGAATCAATGGTTCCCGGGACCCCCACCTGGAGATTCGCCACCTTTCGCGCTCCACTATTACGAAGTTCTCCCACCTATTTGCAAGCTACATTGGCTAGTTCAACTACCGTTTCCAGCGCAAAAGTTGAATGGTACATACCTCCCCGCGTTCCTGCGCCCATTCCAGGGTATTGTTATAGAACTCGTCGATTTGTTGTCTGCGCACCTCCTCCGACTTGTCACGGTTTCTATTCTCAAGTTCAGCTTTTTCTTTTAAAAACCTCGACTGGTCCTCCTTGAGGATCAACTCCACCACGCCAAACCCATACCTAGGATTAGTCTTTTAAGTCCGTATAACGCTTGCTGTTGACATATAAAATGACACTCACGGATGTCGCGCTTTATAGATATTGAATGCCCTCTGCCATCGTGAATACGGACCCCTGGCCACATTGACGGCAAGACCCATGTTGAGGTATGCTCGCTGATGTTCATCCGCTCTGTAATGGAAATAATTTCAGTTGGCAAACCAGCACCTCCAGACGGCTCGCGCAGGCCTCACACTTTCCACAGGCAATGATGGCAGTATCTCGCGAACCACACCCAGACGACGTCATGAGTTTCAGGCTCTTCGCAAAGCTACATAAATGCATGTAAGCAGCGTGTAGGTTTCACCACAGCAGTGTACGGCTCACTTCACAAGTAGGGCTGTACAGAAGGCGCACAAAACCAGGAATAGGTATCCAGGATGGCCGTGCGGGCATGCCCTCAGTGGTGGCGAAAGACGCCTCCCACAACGACGCATTTGAACCGTGCCATAGAAATGTGCGGAAGGACTTCGATACCCTGGAAAGGTTGTAGAGGTCCCATGGGGAAACGTGTTTGTACACCTGCCACCATAATGGTGTCAGAACAATGCGGCTCCAGGATCCAAATAGTGGGGGGTCCGCAAGAACGCGACCGGGACTCCTAGCTCACATACCTCGAGGTGAATCTCGGCCGGAAGATCCGGCAGGCTGACCGGGTTGTGCCGCAGTGGAGTTTTGGCACCTCCTGATGACCCCGGCTCGTCGTACGAGGTGGTTGGCTCGTCTTTGGCCTCGCGGGCTTCGCCTATGTAAAGGCCCATCGTCGTCCAATCGTTGTCGAGTGTGATTACCCGTTTGATAGTAGTCTATCCCGCCTTTCCCTTTCCCTTCTACTTTCTGATTTGATGGCTGTCTGCGTTATTCTTCAAGATGTTATGTCGTGAGGAGAACAGTATGTGCGTTCCTGGGAGCGCGACGTGTGGAGCGTTTTGGTATGTGGACTCCCCGGCCTGTTTGCTCTGATTGAAAATTTAAACTCAGTCGAGGGCTCCTTAAGGTAGCGCCAAGCATCAGTATGGCCAGCCACTCAATTCGCATTCCGATAATCCCTCTCCCGATTAGGGCACCTCGCGTAGTGACTGGTATAGCAGATTTATCGCCTCCGCTTCAAGCTCCGGACGCCTGCTCCAGTCAGGGATTACTTCCCATCGAGTGCCCGCGCGACCACCCCCGTCTGGCCAAGAGAATTCGGAGATGCTGTGAGCTCGCTGAGCGCGACGGGTACGGGTGGGTGTGGATCGACTCGTGCTGCATCGACAAGACGAGCAGCACCGAGCTTTCAGAAGCCATCAACTCTATGTTCACCTGGTACGCCCTCTCCGAGGTCTGCTACGCCTTCCTCGAGGACGTGCACGCCGACGACGACCCGCATGCCGCGGGGTCGCAGTTCCGCCGTGCGCGCTGGCACACGCGTGGCTGGACGCTGCAGGAGCTGCTCGCGCCGTCGTTCGTCGTGTTCTACTCGGCGGAATGGGAGCGCATCGGGACAAAGCACGACCTACGTATGCCCCTCCGCGACTCGACGGGCATCCACGAGCTCTACCTCATCCGCGAGATACCGTTCCACACGGCCCCCATCGCCAGGCGGATGTCGTGGGCGGCGTACCGCACGACGACGCGCGTCGAGGACGAGGCGTACAGTCTTCTCGGGCTGTTTGACGTGAATATGCCCACGCTGTATGGCGAAGGAAGAGGGGCGTTCCAACGATTGCAGGCCGAGCTGGCGAACAAGTACTCGGACACGACGCTCTTTGCTTGGGGTGGCTGGTACGACAGGACCCACGATATCCTTCTCCCTGTTTCCCTTTCGGCCATGCACACCGGGTTCCAGAAGAACGCACACAGCGAAAGGTTCCTATTTGCAACATCGCCCAAGGATTACAGGGGGGGACGAGCGATACACTACACACCGGACATCACGGGCGACGCGATCCTCCAGCCTTATTTGTCTTGGCAGTGGAACGAGGACGTATGTATTCTTCGTCGAGCAGCTATCGTGACTGTAAACTAAAACTTGGGTGCAGCACAAGCAGGTTATCGGCGACAAGCAGACCACTGGTCCGTTTGGAAGCATAGAGATTCCGTCTTACAAAGTGACTAGTCAGGGCATGAAATGTCGATTCCCTATCGCCGAGGTCGACGGTATCACCATTGCTGTCCTACTGGCGAACGCTCGAGAAGACCACTTCGGCCTACTTCTCCACCCTGCGAGCAGTACTGAGGTCCAAGACCCGGGTTGTGCGGCCTACTATGTCTCATGGGCCTTTCAACTCGGTCAATCCTTCTCCATACGACGCATAGCCTCCCTGGGGCCCGACCTCTACAACCTGCGTTTCAGGGGAAAGGCTGTCCACGCAACCTGGCGCAACATCTTGATCAGGTCCCAGCCTCGCATAAGCGAACGCGCTGACGGGGCGCACCTTGTGCTACGCTTCTCCCCTGATTTGGCACCAACCCCTTTCCGTGTCCCCCGACACCTCCTCCACACACTATGCGCACTGAAATTCGTCCCTGAGGCCTCCAACACGGCAGAGAAAACGGATACAACCACTGGACAGGCGACGCATATAACCTTCGCTGACGCCATCGCGAGCGAGGCCATAGGCATTACCCTCGGAATCTGCACCCCGACGCCCGCAGAGACAACGCCGCGGCACTGGGCACGCGCCGAGCAGAGATACCTGTCTACTTGGACGCAGCCGTGGGCTAAGGACGTTGCGCATGACTGCGCCCAGGACCACGTGGACGACTGGCCAGAGCATACGCGCGAGTTCGGAGACTCCGCGCGCACGATACGGCTGTCATTCGCGCCGTGCCCGCACGCGCTCGAGAGGGCCCGCGTTCTGGGGCTCGAGCTCTCGGGGAGCGTGTACGAGAAGATCCAGCAGAACGCAGGGGTGTCTCTTTCGGCGCGGACACGTCTCGGAGGGGTGGGAAGCAGGGGCGGGGCGTCGGATGGCAATTCTTCTACCGTCGTATCCTCTGGTTCTGGCGCAAAAAACGTAGAGCACGGGGACGCACCAGATAGAGTCGCTGAGAGTCCCCAACGCCAAGAGGGTCCTAGGCCGCACTTAGGGGTGTTGGTCGGGGCCCCCATCGTTTCTAGTGCTATCGTTGCAGGATTTGTGTCACTCATGCTAAGCCACGCCTTTGTAAGTGCACAGTCACAATAGACAGAAAGAGGAGGACGTGTAGGGCAGACTACTCACAAGGACGTCGCTCATCATGGTATCCACTCGATCTTTGCCCTCCATGCTGTGGTCGGCATTTCGGCGTTTGCCTTTCGTGGGTCGGGGTGCGGTCACGGAAAGTCGCCGAGGGTTTCCTGACTGAATAGAGATAAAGACCCGCAGCTCAGGGGGAGGAGCAGAGGAGAAGTGCGAGAATTCAACGTTCAACTCGAAGACCTCGTCGCCCGCTCACCGTAGAATTTCGCTGATTTGGTCACGTGCACATAGGGCTTGTGTTGATTGGCGCCCAGGCTCGTGCCTAGCATGTCAGTACAGTACTGCGCCGCGCCTCTAAAAGATCTTAGACAGAACGTGAAAGGACATGGAAACTCGAGCCTGTCTTTTCTGAGTGAGATATGCCAACTACGCAGGAGCTCAGCATGAACGAACGCCTCTCAATGCGGCGATAAATGCACAAAATGTACTGACCAAGGAATCGGTTCCTGGCTCAAAGGCTGCTCAGTGCTACAAGGTCAATGCATGTCTAGTACTAGCTAGTGCGCTTCGGAGTGAACGCGGGTCCCCTGAGTGCAGCAGAACTCGCGGTCTGGCTGTGTGGTAATCGCCTGCGTCATGAATTCCCTGACACGTTCTAACGCTGTCGCAAGGAGATAGTCAGTGCACCTCGCGCGGTAGAGTGCTGGTCTCAGGAGCCTCTTTACTTGTACCGGTAGAAGGTTGAGAGTGAAGCTCGACGGAAGAAGGTGGTTGCTGCGGTAAGGAAGCGCCTCCCATGATGTGGGCTTAGGGTCGGAGGGTCCAGACTTGTCGCTCTTCACATACATATCAAATCAACATGGCGCTGTGATACGTTCGAGTTCAATAGCATTGGATCGTTCGCATGGCAGAGGATCGGGGCGAATGATAGTTATCGAAAGGAATGGGAGAGCAGAGAAGCCAGACGCAAACTCCAAGACTTCGAAACTTTGCCGTGCTGGTCACGGTCAGATGAGCGCTAACTGAGATCGCGCCTATAATCTCGGCCTGCCCAGAATTCCTCATGTGTGCCTGAAAAGGAAAGGGAATAGATTGGCGTAAGAAGCCGCGGGCTCTGCATATGCGCCCACCACCATCGTGTCAGTCATGAGTACTGCTAGGATGCTGAAGGGCATTGCTTCGGCCCTTCTGAAATTGCAAGAATAAAGTTCGCATGCATGAGGCACATGTGCGTCTTCCATCTGTCGTTTACCTGAGATTCGGTCCTTACCATGAGGCAAGTATTTCCGGGACTGCGCCCGCATTGGGGTGAGGACTATACAAGCTACACATAGAGAGTTTCATTCTTCCTCAAGTGCACCTCGCGCTGCCAACGCTGATTGTTGGAGTGATAGAAGCTGTGGCTAGGTACGCGCCGTTATAGCATACGTGCGCATTGTATGTCCTACAGCCCGCGAATGTGCAGGCCTGCCATCATGGGAAGAGGTAAGTGGTGGCTTTGGTCTCCCTACAAGAGGCAAATCTTTCTCTTCCTTTGTACCTGCGCAGCTCTTCTGTGCGGCACGGGCGAATTCGAAGGATGCTACAAACGGCGAGATGACAGCTGTTCGTATCCACCCCTAGGATCCGGAGAGAAGCTGGGGTATTCAAGAAGCTCCTCAATGAGCCTCCATGGGCTCCATAAAGACATCGACAGGTCCCCTCGAGAAGGGGCGCCTGAGCGCGTGGAGGAGTTCCCTGAGGAAAGCGACGTTATGACACCCTGACATCATGGCCTACGGATGTGCAATAAACCGTAAATGTGCACGCCTAAAGTTCCCTTCCACATCCACGCATTGGGGCTGCTGTATAGAGTATTCTAGTTGATTACGGTAGCACGGCGAACTTGCCCGAGTTCGAACGAACTGGTCACACCCAGCCTCATCACACTCTGCACGACCACCGAGGCTGATCACTCTGGAGTCTGGATTTGCGCAGCCTGCTGGTCCTCAATAAATATGGATGGAGCGTGAAGATCATATTGGTAAATGACTACAGCGATCTCTCGCGCCAAGGGCCTCCACTTGGTCCATCTCAAAGCAGTGAAGCGCTGCCCCGAATGTCCGCAATGACTGGATATCATCGTGATGTGTCTCACGCAGCACCGTGACACAAGCGTCCCGATACCCCTTCCATACAATTGCAAGATGTTCTGCTACAGGGATCCCGAAGTCGTCTCTGCTGAGCGTACGACGATGAGAAGCAGGGATCAGTTTGAGTCCTCAATGCGAAGTGCTTACCATTAAGATGGCGACTCTATATCTTCTCCAAGGGCACCCGCAACGCCGTCAAAACGCTCCCCGTCATGAGAGTCTTGCTCCATGCTCGTGTGATGACTAGGACCTGTAGTACTCGAAGTCAACGAGAGTTGAACTCGTAGAATGTACCATAGTCTACCTTCTGGCATCATCCGGTTCCTTCCTTGAGGATCATTGTTGCCTGCCTGTGCGCTCTCAGCGATTTGGTCCTGAACGTCGATGCCGAGGTCGACGACAGTGTCCCCGACACATCCTTTCCCAATGGCCTCCTCTGAGCACCGCCTACTCCTACCACGGACCTCGTCGGGCACGCGATCACCATCATTGACAGCGCGGAGGACAACTTGCGGTTTCAAGAGTACTCGAGTCTTCAGCGTGAAATCGTCATGGTGTCTCCTTGAAGCAGGTGACTCTTCCATCAACCCGAGGCCCGTTGTGCATAAAACGCGGCGTTCTGATGAAGAGGAGGGTGGGGGAGTGCCGAAATACACACCACTGTCTTCCATACAATGACTGTCGAATACACTGCCTGCTGAAGCTGTGAAGAGACTGAAATCCCGAGATACAACCTGCTCCCCGCTGATTTTCTGAAACTGAAGGGAAATGTTGACGATCTTGCGCAGCTCGGTCTCGTATTCTCTTGTAACGATGCCCGTGAGGGTTTCTCGTGACCCTTCAGCTTTACACGCGATAAGAGTATCGACGACAACATTGATGAGATCTTGCGTAAAATCTTCCACCTGGCGACGAAGGAACGAGCGCAGGTGCGTGCGCGTGAGTATCCGCCACCGTGCGGCTATCGAGTAACGCTCTTGTACCCGAGTGTTAAGCAACTGTGATAATCTCGGAGGCGTTGTGACTAGACTTACCTCGAGCCCTCATCATCCTGTAGACCTCAGTCAGGTCTTGCCCGTTGTTTCCAGGTACTCCAAGGTCCCAGCTCATGGCCAAACCCATCGCGTATACTGACATGGCCGATTGCAGAGAAGTCTCCACGACGGAAGAGAGGAGATCGGGATTGATAGAGTGGAAAACGGAGAGGAGAGGGGACTCAGGTAGTATAGATAGACCGGGCGTTGAATCCAACTCAGCTTGACCATCATCGTAGGTGACAGAAGGCTCTCCGGACACGTACCCGGCGACCTGGAATATCTCGTCGTTGAGCCTGCGAACTATACTTTTCACTTCTTCATCCGGGACCAAGTCCGCCAAAGAAAGGAACACCTCCGCATCTTTGAGGTCTCCGGACACCGTATTGAGGTGCGCTTGTGCCTCTTCGTACTTCTTCGTCATGATAGCTAACGAAGCCTCCTTCCATTCGATCACAGAGTCGCGTTCACGAATCTGGGCTTCGGTGTTGGTCAAACCTTCATGAAGCGTCCCAGCACGACAAATCTCAGCCTCGAGGGCCCGCTTTGACTCCTCTTCTTTCAGCTTCAACGCATTCCTGAGCTTCGCTATCTGCTCGACATAACCTTCTGAGGCTATTGAGTGTATGCGCCGTTCTTCCTCAATCTTGCGCCGGAGACCTTCTATGACGAGATGTTGCCCTTCCCCTCAATATAGGATGAGCCAGATCTCTTGAAACCTCAATTGAAATTTATAATCACCTGCGAGCGTTCTCTTTATCGACAAACACCACTCCCTGACCCACGCATATCCCAGCAGGAGCAAGGTGAAAACATTGAGGAAGAGGGGCATGGAGAGGAAGAGGTAACGCCTAGTGCAAGCACAACCGTCATACGAATTAAGTGCTCTATTTCCCTGATCATGTGAGCACCTCAGACCCTCGGGTAGGGAATGGGAGGTGTTGGCAGCGCCAGAGATAGAAGGTGGTGACTACCCTACCGCAGCACACCTATCGCCTGCCCAGGGAGGGTCCATGCTCCGGCGCGGTCGCATCCAGAAGGTCGGTGATGGAAGCCAAAAGGCGGTGGAAGACGTAAACGGGCACATAGTTCGCCGGTCCCTTTTCAGTGAGGACGCCGATCGGTGCAAGACTCCGCTCCTTCACACCGACACGTACGGCAGGGCACCGAGTGACTGTTTTGAAACGTTGTTCACGATGAATAGCGCTGGGACTAAGAGCTAATCGTATTAAACGGTGTTGACCCCGTATCTTGTCCCTTGGTGATCACACTCCATCTCCTACGATTTCTCGTCTTCGACTCTATGACAGCAAAGCTAACCGTTCCTGCCTACAAGGGCTCGAAAAGGTCCTTAGTGCTCGGGGTGGATATCGGCACCACGTATTCTGGGGTGTCCTATGCTCTTCTGGAACCAGGACGTGCTCCCGAGATTAAACCCGTCTCCAGGTACACGTCCATCTCAGCGTACTATGCGATATATTGATGACTGCTCTCAGATTTCCTGGAAATCAAGGGAGTCCTATAGGAAGCTTCAGGATCCCAACTGCCATTTGCTACCGCCTCGACGGATCTATGTACAAGTGCGGCGCCGAAGCGGATGGTCTAGAGCAATACTGTTCGGGGGGGCCAGATGAAGACTCTGCTGACGAGGAAGATGGCGATAATCCGAGGTACGAAGATCTGGTGTTCTATCGTTTGTACGTGAAAAATTAGTTGGCCCCAACTCGGACGAGTGTGTACATGTGATGAGTTTTTTTCCCGCTATGGCAGGTTCAAGTTGTCGCTCTTCGACGGAACCCACCAAATCAATCCACCATTACTCCCTAGTCTCTCAATCATTCAACTCATGGCCGATTTCATCAGATACATGTTCAAGTGCACTGAAGAATATTTCACAGATAGCGAGCCAATCATCAGGAAACACTGGGATGAGCTCAAGACGGACATTCATTTCGTCTTCGGTCATCCCAACGGCGGAGGAGGCGCACATCAAGAACAAATGCGTGAAGCGGCAATACGAGGTCTCGATCTCAAGACTCTCGAAGAGCATTCAAGGATTCACTTTGTTACTGAGGGGGAGGCGAGCATGCTCTATTGTGTACATCATGGATGGGTGGCTTCCCTAAACGAGGTAAGTAGTACCGTGTGTAGTGTATAATATGCGAGCTAACGACCATGGCTCAGAACAACACCTCTACCAAGGGGTGCAATGTGATGGTGGTCGACGCGGGGGGTGGAACTGTTGACATTAGCAGCTATCACTTTTCCTCAGGCTCAGAGCTGTCTGCGAGGGAGATTTCTCAGCCTAAGCGTAGGTCTTGCGTATATTCCCCTCATAGTTCCCCGCTGAAATGGCTTACTAGATGTTGCACAAGGATCGACCTTGGTTACACGAAGGCTTGAAGAACTTCTAAAGAGTACGAGTTGCTGAATGCTATAAGAACTACAACTGATTCTTGTTAATCATAGATCGTCTACAAGGACCAGCTTACGACGACGGAAACATTATCCGACAGATTTGCCGGGTGTTCGACACAGGCGCAAAGCTTACATTTACCGAGCCTCCGCGGAAGGAAACTCGCATCAACGTGCGGCTGCCGGAAGGTAACAGCAGCAATCTCAAGCTGAAAAACGGGGCTCCGGCGCTCACACGGTACGTATCACCGTAAAGATATATGCAGCTTGCTTACCACTCACCATTGTATCAGAGAAGAGATGGTATCCCTGTTCCTGCCGTCCCTGACCGAAATCCTTAGGATTGCTCGCCAGCAATTCAAGACGGCTCGGTCCCCTATATCGGTACCGTCGATTTTGCACAGGCTTCATGAGTTCACGCTGAATAAGCAACAATTTATAGACTGTCCTCTTCGTTGGAGGATTCGCCTGTAACGAATGGCTTTATGAAAACCTCAAGAGAGATCTGAGTAGTGCACCTTTTTGCTTCTCCGTGTTCCGACCCGAGTACCCTCGGTACGTACTCCTTCCTAGTCGCACTATAACAGGAGCAAACCGTTTGTGTGTACCTCAGGCATAAGGAAGTTTCACACGGGGCTGTCGCGTACTATGTGGACCGATTTGTAATTCACAGAATAGCGAGGCACACGCTGGGTACTCCTGTGGCCGTGCAGTTCAACATGCTCAATCCAGAGCATATAGAGCGCCTCGAGCCCGGTTTGGCAGGCCTCAGCCCCCAGGGTATCGTACTTGACCATGGATTTTCGACAATCGTGGAGAGAGTAAGATACTCATAGAGATGGAAACACATCTAACTGACCCCCGCTACGTAGAATTCCTATACCAGAGAGGGTGAACCATTCATCTCCGATACCTTCGTTAGGTTTGCCACAGAGGAGAACAAGAGTCGCTTGAACTGCCTCGAAGAGGAGATATTCTTGTATACAGGTGAGAGGAACACGCGCTGGATGGACACGGAGAGGGGTGAGTGAGCTGCAGTTTTGTTATATCATATGTCGTGCTGATACTATTCCCTAATAAGACCAATTTCAGCGTTTGTGTGTCGTTCGGGCCGTTATTCAAGATCAGGAGCCTGAAAGAGTGAATCACGGCCCTCGGGTGATGTACAAGAGGGTGTTCCGTCTTGTGATCGACTTTTCTCCCGCTTATCAGGCGTATATTCAATGGGACCACGACGTGCGTACTTAGTTTCTAATGATTTTGGTGTTGGATTACGACGCGTAAGCAATTTCTAGGGGAGAACAACAGAGTAGGTTCTCTAGCTGACTCGTGGACCGCTCACAACGCTTACCGTTTATGTTGAAAGCGGTCACAGGCACATCATTCCTCTCGAGAACTAGCCCCATCGTCTACAACGTAGTAGCAAGAAGTGTTTACTAGCAAACACGCCTCCCCCGAGTGTCACATGTACAGCCCCGAATTTCGAGTTGTGCCTCTGATATCGTCATTTGTACTGGCACATTGATTCTTCAAATCATGATACTCACCCTCTCCTGTTATGAATGATCCACTTCGGGAGAACACATCGGTATATGCGACGTCTTCGCATCGCTACAAAGGAGCAGCGAGCTCTTGTCGATCCTTTCTCGAGACCAAGTCCCTTGGCCGTCGGGTCAGACTGCTAGACGCTCCGTGTGTGCTGCGGTAAGGGAACTGGCGCTTGCTGGCAGCCGATCGGCAAGGGTCAACCTTGTACTGTCCATGTCTATGTTGCCGTTCGCAGATCACAAAGGTATGTTACTAGAGGAATAGTTGATGCAGTTCTTTGATCTTCAGCTGAATAGGACTGAAAGCTTTAAAGCGTACCCAAGAGTCCTGAGCTCATCTTCGTATATAACAAGGAAGTGCATGTGCTAACAAAGAGATTCGCTCCACACGCCGAAACCCTGCCTGTTGCTGTAGTGCGCCGTTCGTTGTATTGTGTAGATACTTAAGTTCGGACCTATGCCTTCCGCTAGGTCTAGGCCTTACTCGCTTCATTCCAGCATGAATATGCGTGATGTATAGAGCCCTCGGTGACGCGCTACCGCAGCACCATCCTTCTAATCTCACGCCGCACTTGAAATTTCCTTCTGTCACCGCGACGTTGAGGTACCGCGAAATCTTGTCGCCTTTGATACTTGACACTGTATGTCTACGTCTACCTTTCCCCCCTACAACGGTCCCAAGAAAACACTACTACTCAGCATCGACGTCGGAACGACTTTCTCCGGGGTTTCTTGATCCAGAAGAGATTCCCGAAATCAAGCCCGTTCTCCGGTGAGGCAACTTTGCTCCATAAATGTGCCGTTTTCAACGTTCGCTAACCAGTGGGTCAGCTATCCTGGACGAGAGGATGATCCCAGTGGCTTCAGGGTCCCAACGGTTGTGTGCTACCGCCCTAATGGCAGTGTGCATGCTTGTGGGGCCGAAGCCGAAGCTTTGGAAGAAGACATATCGAATGGTCTTTTGGAGCTCACAGAGGACGGTACCAAGGGGGAAGACTTGACTTTTGTGCGCCGGTGCGTGGTATTAGCCGTAGCTCTTCCCAGTTGCGCCCCTGACACCTGCGGAAGTTTCAAACTACACCTGCGACCGAAGAGTGTTGGTTCCGAAGATTCTATCACAAAGGGCCTTCCTCCTCTCCCCCCAGACAAGTCTGTCGTCGATGTTTTTGCCGATTTCTTGAAGTACATGTTCGAATGCGCAAAGAAGTACATCATCGACAGCCACGCGATTGGCAAAGGCCTCTGGAAGCGCCTCCGGCATGACCTTATCTTCGTCCTGACACATCCTAACGGCTGGGAGGGCCCTCAGCAAGCCAAGATGCGCGAAGCCGCCATCATGGGTGGTCTCGTTCCCAATGCTGAAGCAGGGACGGAGCGCATACACTTCATCTCAGAGGGCGAAGCGAGCGTCCATTATTGCGTGAGGAACGGCATGCTCAGCAGCGATGATGAGGTATGTGTCGCACGAAACCACTGTCAACTCGTTCGCTAATCGCAGAATTCCGCAGAGTGCGAGTTCCCGCGGAGCGGTCATGATCATCGATGCCGGCGGTGGGACGGTGGACCTCAGTAGCTATTCCTTCACTTCAATGGCCCCCATATCCGCCTCAGAGGCTGCTGCTCCCGGATGTGAGTGTGTTACCCACCCTAGGGTCTATTTTTGATATTGAGATACACCCTCAGGCCTTCTGGAAGGAGCAACAATTGTGACTCAGAGGGCCGAAAGGTTCCTCATAGGTATACTCCACATTTACCTCCCTGTAGTCCGCTACTGACTGTTCAAATTAGAGCGTTTCAAATGGACGGCATATGGGGATAGCCAGGAAATCAGAGCCATGGTCAAGTATTTCGATACAAGTATCAAGACAACATTCAAGAGATCATCCAGCAGGCCTATCCGCATCGACCACCACCTGCACAACAGGGACGATGCAAAGTTGTGCCTCAAGCGCGGCTACCCCATGCTCTCCATGTGCGTACGTCTCGGCGTCGCCTCTGTGCCTGGGAAATTTACGTTCCGTTTCCACATGTAGTGAGGAGATGAGGTCGTTCTTCCAACCAGCACTGGAGAGCATTATCGCAGAAGCTCGTACTCAATTCCAGAAGGCTATCTCAAGCCCCATCACTGTGCGCTGATTCACCGTCATCTCATAACACTGACTTTCTTTACTCACATGTCATATTTATATAGACCGCGTTTCTGTTAGGAGGCTTCGCATGCAATGACTGGTTGTATGAAAGCCTCAGAGATGCTCTACATGAGCAGTTCAGCATCGCTTTGTCTCGCGCGTCTGAGGTCAAGTAAGTGTGGCCAACCGGGACCGCCTGTAGACGTATCTGACGTGGCACGTTCACAGGAGCAAGGAAGTCGCGGACGGAGGCGTTTCCTTCTATCTAGAGAGTTTTGTTACGCACCGCACGGCAAAGCATACTTACGGAACGAGGGTTTGTATCCCTTTTCTCCCCTCCCTTCCCGACCATAGGGAACGCGTTCAGCAAGTGGTACCTGGGCCCAGCGGTCCCGGGATTCCTAACGGATTTGCGACCATTTTGAGAGAGGTGCGCAAACTCCTTATAGTGCCCTTGATTGCGCTGAACGCAATTCCTCCAGGGGTCGCGAGTGGAGGACAATGAAGAGTTTTCTAGGTCGTTTGAATTGACGTTGCGAAGCCCCCGCGCACAGGTCTCTGACTACTCCAAGGACATTGTGAGCTATACCGGGCCTGCAGAAGCCATTCCCCTCTGGATGGACGTAAATCCAGGTGTGTGGTAGACACCGCTGGTGCTACGAGCCTAGGCTCAAGCTTACGATATGGTTTCAGATCAATTCAAGCACGTATGCAATGTACGTGCGGACCTTTCCAAGGTGAAAGCAACAGCGTACATTGGTCCATTTGGGCTGTTCTATTCCAAGAGTTTCGAAATTATCTTCATATGCGGCACGGAGCTTCGAGCGCAGATCCGGTGGCAACAGAATGTAAGCACCGTTTCTACGAGTGACAAGGATGCAGTGAAGACAATTCGCTCACGCACACGTCTCTGGGGCTCTTTAGGGGAGAGAGAAGAGGTGAGTGCTCTATACGTGGTCGTATGTCCATGAACAACACTCATTTGTTACCAGGGGCCCTGCTCAGATCGTTTACGAAGAGTGATGTTGACACGTTTCCGTGTATTTGTGGAGGCTAGGCGCACTCGAATGTACCGTTTAGGGACCTTAGTGTTTCGTGTAGTGGAGGAAATGATCAGAATTGGCCCATGACAGTGGAAACAGCACATCTAAGGCATAGGACCGAGACGGAGGGAGCGGAATGTTTTTCACGCCAAAACGGGAAGAGCCGTCATCGGTGTGACGCGGGCGGATGGCGGCGTGACTCAATTGTGACTGCAAGGTGTGACGTTACCCTCCCATCAGCTCAGCCTCCGAGCCGGTCTCCCAGTTTTCTCCGTCGCGCTCATCTCCACGTTCCTGTCTCCCATGCCCTTTCGCCTCTATACCCCCGGAGAATGGAGTCTAGTCATTCCACGAAGACAAACGCTCACTTCATGAGCAGAAGTAGGAGAAAGAAGGCTTCTGGTATGCCATGTGTTCGGTGTATGCTCGTCTTTCGGACATTAACAGGCAGCGACGGTGTCCTGCAGGCTAAAGTCTATACTCCTGTGCAATGCACATCAAGTTCACGCACTCCTTCTGCTGCAGATGTCGCGATGGATCGTTCACCGGCCGCCTACAATCCTTGACTCAATTGTCAAGCCCGTTACCCGCCGTTTCTAGAATTCAATAGGGCCGTTACCCTGTATGTATTGCATTGAATCGTTTGAGAGCCCTTGCTGACGCTTGCTGCTAGAGCGCCGTCCTTCAGTGAAACCTTCAAAGGGAGGAGATGGGTTGTATGCCCGATGGTGAAGGATGGCAGGGAGATGGGCGCTTCAGTGAGTTTTACGACGCCGTACGGTTCCTCCTCGTCCTCATGTTCAAGACACGCTAGGAAGGGCTGGGGTGTCTCGAACGTCCCTAAGCCCTCCCCCTTCTTCGCGTCTCGCGTGACCTATGGGCTCGAACCCGTCCCCACAAGCACCGAAAGATGAACAGCCAACTACCCCTGCCTCCGTTTCCATTGCCCCTATCTAAAACATCCACCCAACAAACTGTGACCCAACACCCTCCCGCGCACGGCTCACTAAAGATGCGGCCAGCACACGAGATCACTCTCGTTTCACAACGCGCACTGCTCAGGTCCAGGTGGTGAGTTTACCTCCCATTCTTACACGCTCTATTACGTTGGTGGACGGGTGAGAACGGGCTAGATGTGGGTCGACGGAGATCAGGGGTGAGGAATTGACATGTGCGGAAGTCGGCGGTCAGTCGGCGAACACGAATTCCTCTGCGCACATGCATCCCTTGAACGTACGTCTCTGACGTGGCGACGTACGTTGAAAACGTGGCTCGGGACAGCAAGCAGAATCCCCATAATGAACGTAAATCCGTGCGATTGGATTGTCACGTTCTCCATATTGCCTTCTTCGTGTCGACAGTGGCAGTTCATCCTCTTTGACCGCGGCCCCAGGTTACCATAAATACTGACCAAATCCATAGGGGTAGATGCGGTCAAGAACGCAGACTTCGGAGACAGTTTCGTCGTGGTTACCACATCGGCACTCGCTCGCGGCTCAGGGCATGCCTCATGGTCTAGTAGGCCAATGGTGTGTTCCCCTATCTCCCAACCGCGTTCACGAATGTAGAGTTGCCTAAGGGAGCTACGAACCGCGCGATAACTCGTAAACGGGCCGATGTTGCGCCCATCTGCACCTGGGTTGCGCATCCACTACTTCCGTACATCGCGAGGGCGTAAGCATCGCTCTCGATTCCCTACGCCCGTCTTCAGGCTGGATGTGTGAGTGCATCCTGCCTCGCTTGCTCTCTCGTTCTCACCTCGCTGTCTTCCCTGTGTTAGCGACGATGTTAGGACCGCCTGAATCTGTCAACGTGGAGCTAGACGTCAATACTTCGTCGCATGCTCAAAACACGCACCGCATCAACCACTGCATGTACCATGAAGCCTTCTCGATCCGGCTTTTGCCTCTGTGAAGTTGCTCGTCGAAGTTCAGATCCATGCAGTCGTCGTTGGAGTCCTCGTGGGTGCATGCAACTGCGCTAGCGCTGGAGCCTCGCGTGATCAACCACGTCGCCGCAGCATCCGCTTCGATATCCGGAGCAATGGATGTGCGCATGTGTTTTCGCGAAGTAGCATGTCCCCCGGCTTCCGGACATCCGAGACGTATAGATTCAAAGTAGACCTGACGGTCGATTCATAGTTACAGATCCTCTCCGTAGTCAACCCGTCGTATTATGACCTTTCTTCCCTTCCTCCCTACCCAGACCTGTTGAGTAGGAGCTCTAGTCCATATGTTCGAGATCTGCAGTCGCTACTCTCATTTCCGCCGCGATCGCCTCCCGGAGCTCGTCAGCGTAGTCTGCATCATCTTGAACGGGCGTAGTAGCGTCCCATGTCGGCATATTTCCCCGCCAGCCGCCGTTGGTGTATACGTAGTTCATGAACGAACGCCAGAGCGGGTCGACGGTCAGAACATCCGCATCCCCGACGACAATCAGGAGTGCCTGCGCGCGAGTCATGGCCACTATTGAGAGTAATCAACGTAAATAAATAAACTGTTTGTGAATAACGACGGGATCTGATCCTTACCGTTGAAGCCACGAGCGTCCGACAGGAACCCTAGGGTGAATTTGGCATCTTGCGCGAGCAGGTCAATGCTATTCTGTACAGTCGCTGATAGGACTATCACTCGGCGTTCCTGTGACACAGACGGCGCAATGTATTTATTGGCTGCATCACTGAGGACGTGCGTGCGAGAAGCCTACCTGTCCTTGGAATTCCTCGACCAACCCGACCCTAACGTCGCCCATATTTGAGTTGTGTAGAAGGTGGCGGATTTTGCGCGCCTGCTCACGGCACGGTGCTATCACGCCAATGTCCCGAATACCTGGATGTGATTGTATGTTGGATCAGCAGGTGCGAAGACCTCTTGAGCCACTTACTAATCGGACATCGATTGTCCTTCACCAGTTTTGAGATGTACGACTTGACTTCCGCGGCCTCTTTAGGGTTGTGTGATAAACCAGATGCCTCTTCTGTTCCAGGTGAGGCGATGGAGTGAAACACAACTGGAAATCCTCGTTTCACGAGCTGACGAGAGTCGGCGAGAGAATCGATGATATTTTTATGGCCGCATGCTTTCAATTCATTGTCGTAAAACCTCTCGTTCGGGAAGCGCAAGATGGCGTCGTGCGAGCGATAGTTCTGGGTCAATATGATGTACCTATCGTGCAAGTGGAATGAGGTTTGGGTGAAGCTTCTGTCGCAAATAGGCCTGCTTACGATCTCCCTCTCCCGCTCTCATCACTATATAGCGGTCGTTGTATGAGGCGTTGAAGGTAACCTTGTTCCATCCCGCACTGACGTGCAGCAGACGAGCGTACTATGGGCCCTAACTGTTTCGGGTCCCCGGACAGAATTATGCGAGTGTTGTCGAGAGCCATGCCGGAGTTTATGGCACACATGATTTCTGGCTCGGAGGCCTTGCCAGCCTCATCGACAAACACATGGGTCCAGTGTCTCTCAGGAATTCCAATATTATAGGCGAATGATGCATTGTGACAAGTCGAAACGACAACCTTGTATCGCATCAGCATGCCGAGGGCGGGAGGAGTAAACATATTGCCATTGCGGAGGCTGTACGGAGCCAAGTCTGAGGGCAAAGAACCAGGGTCACGAAAGTTGCCATTGTATCTGAGCATGTCTTTGGTGGACAAAGTCGGTCGAAGGCACTGAGCAAGAGTGTCTGCGGCGCTGTTGCTGGGTGCAGAGACAAGGATTTTGGAGTGTGGATACTGCTTGACAATCTGGTTGACAGCTTCAACAATTGTGGCTGTCTTTCCAGTCCCTGGTCTTTGTAGGAATATAAGCACAAGAATTTGTATGACCTCATGAGTGGAGGGAACTCACGGCCCAAACACAATGAATGGTGCCATGCCTGGTCTAAGGGCTAGGATTGACCTGACTGCCTGTATCTGTCTTGTATTCCCCCCAATGGACTTATTGAAAAGCTTCAGCTTTGCGTCACTAGAGTCGATGGGAGAAGCTAGCCCCTCGTGCCCAGGCTCCGGAAACAGCAAACGATCGGGGTTTGAGATCGGTTCCAGAAGAGCACGATGCTGGTTCTTGAGAACCCCGCGGTTCGGTTGAAACGACACGTTGAAATGCTTTCCGACAGCCTTGAAGTTATTATGGAACCGAATGAGCACCCTGTCTCCCCTGATATCGTGCACAATACCCCTGAAAGTCTCCCCGCGGTTACATTCCTCGGCCATAACGATATCTCCTGTCATTGGATGTCGTTCAGTTCATATTTGCGTGGGAAAATCATTCTGAATGACGTCTCCCACCAGTGATGAGATGCTTCTGGGAGAGGGCTCGTATAAATAGCCTGTGAGCATATTATTCCAATGAGCCTTGAGTCACAGTCATGTAGTTTGGTGCACACACGTGTGATGGCTACTCCCCGGGGCAGGGATAGTGAACTCAACATTGTACTTATCATACATTTGGAGATCATTCCTGTGGTATGTTATGTGTGAGATATTCACACTCTCAACAGAAAACATACATAGTCTGGAGCTCCTCAATCCACAGTAGATGTTGGAAATACGATTTATAGTTTTTGAGAGACAGGGGCTCTGTAAAATAAGTTTCACGAAGACGGTTTGGGATGTCCTTCAGTGGATAAGACTTGAGCATCTCCTGAAGCGCTTTAGGGATTGTGAACTGAGGTAAATCTTTTGTCCACTTTGTGCGTTGTACATTTGAGTGCGTTCGTCCTGGAGAAATGGGTGTACGACCTTCTTGGGTCCTAGTGACACCTGTAGCCCGATCCGTGGAAATAGCATGCTGAATGCTACTCCTGGGTGACCCATCTACCACGACGAGAAGAGGGCGCACGATGAGGAAGGGCTCTCCGAGGGCCCCTTGGAACTTGAGCTCAAGCTGTGCTTCATATCTGCCGGGCTCTGTGTGGCAGAACCTGACCTTGAAGGCCAGCGGCGTTCCTGGAACCAGGGCGAGGACTGACCCCGTATCTGCAGAGAGGCTGAAGCTGTGTGGTAAAGTTATTACAACTTCCATTTTATGAATATGTAAGACACATACTAGGAAACCTGATTTCCTACTTTTGAGCAAATTGTTCTCCCAATTATAAGAACAGGGTTGGAATGGTTTGTACACACGAAGACCTCTTCGATGCCATTGGCAGCCTCCTTTTGTGTAACGAGGCCGAAGTGGACTCCTGGGCTGTCCGCACGTAATACAGTAATGCCCTGCCTGTCGACCTTCGATTTCTGATAGTCAGCCTTGAAATTAGCAAGCTTCTGATGCTTCTGATGCTCCTCCGTGTTGGGGTGCTGCAGCCACTCGTCCATGTGCACATTGAACCGACAAACGGGGCACTTCTTCAGCGCCCAGCTTGTAGACCTGATCGGAGCGGTTTTGGCCAGGTTCTCGCGGTGCCTTTGGCCTCCTTCATGAGACTTGAAGTTTGACGCTGGGGAACATACAACGACACAGAGCTCGCAAAGGAAGACATCATGCTGGAGAATGCAAGTCGGGTCGTTGCAGCCCGTGCCGTAAAGGCTGTCCTTGCAGAACTGATCTCCTATGATGTTGTTGAGAGCCATCGAAGCTGGGGCAAGAAGGAGAAAGTGGGAGTAGTACGGGGGGGATGCGTAAGAGACATATATCACCTTCATAGGGTGTATACCGCAGCAGCATATCGCAGCAACGATCCTGAAATGCTTCTTCGAGTACCGCAGTGAGGGCTTATCAAGACAGGTATCGGTCTACGGAAGAACATTACCATGAATACTTGTATTTCCAGAACAACGCAGGCACATTGAGGATCCTCTATAAGCAACGCAGTGGAAGACCCGACCGCGAGAGCCTCCGCAGCCACAGCGTACCAACAGTCTTCAATTCCGTACTTCACGAGTGCCTCTTCGAATCGTGCAATACTCCTTCCAACACTTCGCGGCTCCCTGGGATTGAGATCTATACAAGCCTATTGCGCCGGAACATATTTTCTTATATCATTCCTTCCCTTGCGTAAGTGTTCTACCAACTACAACCGCTTTCGTCGCACCTGCCCAGTCTGTGTCAGCCGAGGTACCATTCTCGTGGACAGATCACTGAGCTATCCGCGCGAAGACGGAAGCTCCAATGCGATGAGACTCGCGCGTGTGTGACTTACTCTTCTTCCTGCTTGACTGACCAGTCGGGATGATTCTTTTTGATGTGGACGTGGAGGTCGGCCTTGCGTCTGTATCCTTCGCGCGTTTTGGGGCACTTCGCCACGGGACACGGCCACGGCCGGATCTTAAGATGTACCCAGTCGTAGTGCTCCTCAACATTGTTGGTACGTGCTGACGCTACATATAGAATAACGTGCAACAACAACACGCGGTGAGTACTACGTCATGGACTTCAAGAGGCAACATACTATATACGCAGTCGGGCCACGGACAAGAGAATTTCTTCTCTCTGGACTGTTTCCGCTTACGCTTTGCTTCCAGCTTCTTTGAATCGACGGCCTTGTGTGAACCTTCGGACGTTCCACATTGAGAGGTCTTGGGAGGACGCCGGACGGGGGACGTTGAAGGGGACGGATCTATGCGTATGACCCGGGGCTCAAAGCACCGCGAAGGAGCATTTCGGTCGTCGTGATGCACTGACTTGCTGTCCCCTGACATCCCTGCCGTATACAGAACGGAGACGTTCTCAGCGTGGAGTGTGTGGCCATGGGTAGCAGAGGGGTCCTGTCCCGCAATATACGAGTTGATGGACTGAGGGGCAGTTGAAGTGAGTCTCTCCCCAAAGTACAAGTGTCCATTGAGAATGGGCCCGATAAGTCGAGCGCTTTCTGAAGGAAAAGTGGAGGATAGAGGGCCACCCATATGCATCGAGACCGGGGGGGCTGTTTGGTCTAACAATCCCATAGTCTGATAAAAGGGACTGTTGTGGGCGAAGCAATGCGTGCCCAGGCCTGGGAGAGATACGCATTCGACGTAAATGTGCATCCTCCGTAGGTGCGCGTGTGCCTCACCAGTAGAGAAGGGATAGGAAAGGTTTTGACCTAGCCCATACCCCTCGCTCAGAAAGCAGGGCTGAGTATAGAACGAGTAGCCGGCTTGACCGCTCTCATACCCTGCGTGCTCGTTCGGTGTGTATGGCCCATGACCTTCCGTGGAAAGCGCGTCCTGAAGAGATGATGTCGAAGAGCTGCTGCTGGACGTGCTGCGGCTGATCATGTACCGGCCGTATCCCGAATGGATCGGGCCCATGAGCCCACCAGCGTTGTACTGGGAGAACAGAACATCGTGAGGGGTGCCATATGTCTCCATATGATTGACGTTGATGGAAGAGTGGGCGTATGCTCCTGGCACTGTGTAGCCGAGATCATAGTCCTCCCGGAATGTGACTTGTCCAGTGATTTGTCCGCCGCTGTCAAAGGGTGATTGTTGCTTTACGATCTGCTGAGTGGATGGAATCATCCCGAGTACTAGGTTAGATGGCCCTGGGTCGTAGGCTCTGGTGTCGGATGGGCTATATGGATCGCTCATGGCCGCGTTGGAGGTTGGGGACACGTCAAAGGGGACCTCAGCAACTCATAGGGATTGTGGGTACCGCAGTACCAGTTCCCCCATCCGTACCCTAGGGCCGTAAGTCCCCGGCATGGGCCCTTCTAACATAGTAGTACGACTGGCTTGAAGACTTTATTACAACGTCTGCGGCAGAGAAGTATCACTGAGTTTTAGCCCGCAGAATGACAGAAAGGGGGGCTTTGACTCACCTCGGCATCGCCGCAGACGAAGGCAAGGTTGCGGCGAAGAGACAATTATAGGCTCGGCATTCGGCGCCGGGAATTGCCAGGACTCTATCACGTGGGCTCCATGACGTCACAGTCTAGCTCCCCATCCCCTTCTAACTTGACTATCGTGTCGCAAACACTCTCGTCCCAATGCCAATGTGCTAAAAACGCAAATATATTCTATGGAGGCCTCAGGGTATGTGCGTAACTCCCATATATACGTCAACTCGCGTGGCAATGGTATGGAATGACGAAATGAAAGACATCTCCTGGCGGAAACGACGAGGCAATCCCACAATGATAGCTCTACCGTCTGACATCAAGCGTTTATCACCCAGTACCCTGCAAAAGAAGACTAGGTCGCTCGTTAATAAGAGTGATACCTTTTCGTCTTGTCGGCCCGGGGGAGATGTGCGACGCGGATGCGTGGGTGGCACTGGTGCATGGATACATCGAATTGGCGCCCATAAGAACACGTTTATCGCGTACATTGAGCTTCGCTGGAGAGGGAGTGCGCTGTGAGGCAAGGTTCCTACAAGATGGAGAAGACTACGAGATGGAGAAGAGAGTCGGCATCATGCGGAGGGTAACCAGAACTTACGTGCACATCCCCAAAAGGGCGGATGATAGGGCGCGCTAGACAAACAGGCGATCTTTGAAGGTTTGTGTGCTTGTTATGTGCGGCCCTAGAAGACTTTTATATCCGGTTCGAGGATATCTGCAAGAAAAGTCAGAACAATTGGAAACGAAACATAGAGACTAACGCACCTCCGCCCAGGACCTCCGTTCACTCGTCCCCCGGTCTCGCAAACAGAACCCCTCAATCAAAATCCTCTATCCCTACCGTTGCTAAGCGTACGGCGCTGTATCCGTGGACACTGTGCAATGTATTCTGCAAAATTAATGTGCCCTTGCAAAGGACGTGGTAAGCATGCTGCTAGCCATTTAAATACCAGTGCACGACTGCCCTACCTCAGCCTTAGACTAGGGGCTCGATCGCCACTACGCATGCAGTTTGGGTAGGTGCGGAAGATCGCATTTCAATGCTGTGAATGAAGGCGGAGACGAAGGAGGTGGGCGAGAGGGAGAGAGAGAGCCAGACGATCATGAAGGGGGAATGCAGGGATGGCTGAGATTACGTAATCATGACTCGGCACGCGACACTGGGCGCTAAATGCACGTTTCGGGTTTCTCTCCTCCACGCGCGCTACCGCAGAAAACTGCGGCTGGCACTATCGCAGCCACCATGCCAGTTGGCCGGTCTTCGTGAGCTTCGTGCGCCTCGACAGAATAGAGGGATGTTCTACCAAGGACCCCTACCGAAGATCCCGGTAAGGCTTGCGTCTGTTACGCCGGACCGTGCCAGGTGGAATCCTTGAGCTTCAAGTTGCAAGTGCCCTCGCGCCGTCCACCGTCACAGCATTCCTTCGCATGCTCCAATGTTGCACAGCATACCATGCGACAAAGGCACGTACCCTTTCTCAGGTGCGAGCAGTTCGCGTTCTCGTTGCTCTCAACCTCGACCATGCTTAAACATACCCTTCCAGCCTGCAAACTAGAGTGCAAGGACACTCTCGTTCTCTGTATCGATGTGGGAACGGTGTATTCTGGTGTCGCGTTTGCTCACTTGAACCCGGGGAAAGTCCCGCAGATTAGGCCGGTTGTCCAGTGCGTCTCATCCCTCTGCGATGCGTTTAGTTATCCTAACACGTAAAGCAGCCGCCTGCGAGGGGGGAGTACCTACGACGACTTCAGGATTCCGACAGTAGTCTGCTATCGTCCGGATGGCAGCGTTCTGGAATGTGGAGCGGAGGCCGAGGTTTTGTCGGACGACGTTGATAGCGGCCTAGTGGACTTCACAGACGACGGTACCAGTATTGAGGGCCTGTCGTTCGTTCGAAGGTACGAATCCATCCCCATTTTACTTCTCCAATATTACAATGTATCATTTCCGATAAAGCTTCAAGCTCCACCTGCTACCAGAGACCTTCGACGTCTCGGGGATCGTCAGAAGGGATCTCCCCTCCCTTCCCTGCGGCAAGTCGGTCGTGCAGGTCCTCGCTGATTTCCTCAGATACCTATTCACGTTGTCTCTCGAGTATGCCATGGAAAACACCCCGGAATGCTGTAATCCCTGGGCCCAGGAAGGTCGAGACATCGAAATAGTCCTCACTCACCCCAACGGCTGTGAAGGCCCACAGCAGGCGAAGATGCGCGACGCAGCCGTCCTGGCGGGGATGGTGCCGGATTCCGACGCTGGCCACGCGCGCATCCACTTTGTAAGCGAAGGCGAGGCAAGCTTCCAGGCCTGCGTCCTGAATGGTCATGTAAGCGACATGGGCGAGGTAGGTACGAGGTCGCCAGCATTGGCTTTATGTGCTGATAGCCCGTTTGTAGGACGATAACGGGCACGGTGGCGTGATGATACTCGACGCAGGTGGCGGGACGGTTAACATCAGTAGCTACGCATTTACGTCGAAGGAGCCCTTGTGTGCATCGGAGATCGCTCCATCTAGCTGTGAGTGCCTGGTGCGATAACACTGTATCAAGCACTGACCGAGCTTATAGGTGTATTGGAGGGGTCCACCATCGTGACGAGGAGGGCTAAGCAGTTTTTAAAGGGTAGGTTCCCCAATAATGACCTTATTCTCGCCCACCGATGGCTAGCCCCCTCTCAGAGCGGTTTGGGGATACGGAATACGGGCAGGAGGAGGATCTTCAAGCGATGGCGAAGGACTTCGACACGAACGTGAAGACAAGATTCAAGCCCTCTTTCTCCAGAGTTACACGTGTCAACCATCGTCTGCACACGCTAGATGACACGAACCTCAAGCTCAAGCGTGGATATCCGATCTTAACCTTGTTTGTCCTGTTTTTTCTATGATAAACTACCAGCTGCTGACGTCTCTGATGCTACAGGGAGGAGATGCAATCGTTCTTTAGTCCTGTGTTGACCACTCTGATCACTGAGATACACACCCAAATACAGAAAGCCTCTTCTGGAATCAGCGTACGTTGAAATATTCATCCTATGCATTCCACACGCATATTCTTACTGCGCTCACAGGTGGTTTTCCTCTTAGGCGGTTTCTCCTTCAATGACTGGTTGTTTGAGAACCTGAAGGAGACACTTCAGCAACTATTTGGGTTGACTCTTTTCCGTCCCGCTTCGTTCGGGTGCGTGTAATCGTTTATCAGCCTTGCGTCGTGCTCATGTATCTTCCAGGGGCAAGGAAGTCTCATGTGGAGGCGTTTCGTTCTTCGTACAGAGTCTCGTCACGCAACGTATCTCGAAGAAAACCTACGGGCTACCTACAGCCGTCTGCTACAGCCCGTCCCTCCCGGACCACATCGAACGCAGAAGGCAAATCGTTCACACACCCCAGGGCCCAATGATCCCGGGAGGCCTCGCCTCGTTTTTGACTAAGGGACGTATCCTGATGCCCCCCCTCCCTCGAGCGTAGACTAACTTACCTTCTAGGGATCACTGATGGAAGACGGAAAGGAGGTTTCGGAAGGGTTCTACAGAATCATACAAGGCTACGACCAATGTCCGCTTGATTACCCCGTTGAGATCATAGGCTACAATGGAGAGGATACAACCAACACTCTCTGGCTCGATGTGAATCCCGGTAAGTCCATCGTGCGCTTTCTTTCCCCTGTGGAACTTACGTCATCTTAAATCTACAACCATAGAGCTATTCGAACGCGCGTTCGTTGTGGACGGCGACCTCTCTAAAGTCCCTGCCGAGACGTGCTGCGACGGCGAAGTATCTTACCTCACTAAGAGATTCAACGTTATATTCAAGTTCGGCACTGAGCTTCAAGCACAAATTCAATGGGAAGAGGATGTGAGCCGGTGCATCTTGTGGGCGAGTTCTAGGCTGATGCGTGTCTTAATTACGCACAGGGCATGGAGAAGAGGTATGCGCTCTCACTGTCTTTCACTCCGGGATGTAAACTCAATATGTTCGTGATAGATGTCGCGCTCAAATTATCTATGACTAGGAAGAAACGAGTACCCTTCACTTTTTTATAGCGTGCGCTTTCTATTTCGATCTCCATCTGAGTCGAATATCCCGTTGATGCTTCAGAACTTCCCGCCCTGGAACGAGTCGTCTCTTCGATGTATGTTGTGATGCATATGTTAATTTATCTCGTATGTTTCCCTAGTTATTCTCAGCTGCTCTGCGTGATGCTTTCCGTCCCATTGTAGAATGGGTTCCGCCCCAGGAGGGCGTGCAGAGAGCACAGCTTCTGGACACGACGGATCCAGTCTCCGAGTCCTGGTCTCCGAGTTCCGGTATACCTCATGGGTGAACGCGATGAACGTTTACCCCGTGTTGGTTGCGAGTATGGCAAGTAAGGGATATTCAGTCGTCAGAAACTTAGTTTAATGAAACGGTGCGCTCGGTGACCATTCTCTGTCAAGGTCTTAATGCTGATCTTCCCTACTTTATGACTCTCTGGGCAGGGGGAAGTACGGAAATACATTGAGAAGATGCGTTGAGCTACGATGCATCCTCATCTCCGCCGTCAGTGCGCTTAGCTGGGTACGCTAATTGTCTACTACGTAGTCCTTCGGTCGTTGAAATGGCCGATCTGCATTCATATCAAGCGACTTCAAGACCACGTTGATGGTTCAGGGGATGGACTCAGAAAAGAGGTGCGCACATGCGTTGTCACGTGATATGCAATCCCTAAGCTTCCTTCCGCACAGGCCGCGTTCGAATTGTATCAGGAAGTGAGCAGTAATGTATCACACGCGTCGATGCACTATTTCTTCCTCCGGTGTATTATTATATGGATCGCAGCGCCATTGGTACACAAATTGTATTGTTGACTACGAAAAGTCCTCTAAAAAGATGTGCTCGTCAATGGCGTCGTATGGCTCCTCGACGTACGACTCCTTCAGTTGCCTTAGTAGGCCAGAGATCCTCGCAGTAGGGTCTGGAATACGGATTGCGGCCTTGTACATGATAGCAGGGTGGCGAGGATCCTGCGCCACGTACGACGGGCGCGACGCGGGTGCATCGGCGACCGTAGAGGCGCGAGTGGTTGGAGAGCTAGGTGATACGCCGCCGCCGTCATTTCGTACGGGATCCACGACGTTGCCTTTGACCAGGAGGAATCGGCTGCGATAACAGGACTGTTAGCGCACGGTGAGGTGAAAGTGGATCGCAACGGAGCACACCAAACGATCCACTCTGTCTTGTCGACGACGAACACGTTCTTCACAGTTCCTGAGGGCTTCTTCTTGACTTGCTTCTTCCCATGCGTGTCGAAGGTGTAGACGAAGGAAGTGGGCTCATTGACGATCTCAGCCAACGTTAGACACCGCTCGACGTCAAACGTCCGTCCAGGTCTCTGAGCCTCAGAGAAGCCCTTGGTCGGCTTCGTGTACGTGGTTGCGATCTTGCCTTCCTTCGAGAAATAGACGCCTGAAAGGTCGTTCCATCAGCTAGCGTGTAGAGAGCGCTGTTGGAATGAGCATCACCATCGCCGAATCTGCGCCCATGCAGGATAGTCTTGTACCAAAGGCCATGGCGGATTATCTACGCAAACGTCTTGTATCAGATGCATAAAGCTGGAAGGGCAGATGTCGCAGACAACTCACCGAGTGCCAATTGTATATCGGAGAGCCATGGAACGCCTGTGGGTCGACATCATCAGCACACAAGCACAGGCACAACCGACGATGATACAAACATAAAGCGAAGGGTAACGCATGGCGTTTGAGTTACAGGCTTGGACGGCCTTGACTTCGTTCCTAAATAAATGCTCCGCGTCTGGCGCACCAAGCGTGAACCGGAACTGGCGCCATTCTGACCCTAACCCCAAGTTAGTACATACTCGCGAGCTCGTTATACGTCTCGCACTTACCGACGCCAATTAGTCGCTCTTGGGCGTCGGGCAGCTCGTCAATTTGGGCACGGCATGACGCAACACACCACCTGAGGACGGTCCATGCATCGTCGGGTACCGATCTATCGATATCTTCAAGCCGAGAGCTCGTGCCCGCAGTAGCCGAGTTTTCGAGATGGGACCTCATAACAAACACCTATCACATCTGTCAGAACACGGAGAGCAGAGAGCGAGAAGGGCTCGTAGCTTACAGAAGGCAGAGCTTCAAGAAGGCTTACGACCACCCGGCATTTCTATAATCAGAGATGTTGAGCATGAGGGCTTCGATGGGACGGACCACTCCTCACCTCGGATGGAATGAGATCGTCGTACTCTCCTTCCTGACCTCCCGAGTATGCGCGAAGGCCCAAGCCAGTTGGAAAAGGGTCAAGGCATCCGTGGTAGGCGGAAGAGTAGGCGAAAGACAACAGGAGGTCGACTGTTGCTGGGTGCGTTCGTATTTCGTTCTGGGGGGAGACGGGTGAGCCTTATGGGTAACGCGTCGATGGTCACCGAACTCACTTCAACAGATGGACCACGGCCGTAGTGGTAGAACCTGTGTGCACATAGAGCCGAAGGGCAGATGTATGGCTTTAATGCGTCAAAATCTTCTTCGACAGGTTTGTGGCAGACAAGGCAGAAACGTGCGCATAACTATACATTGAGATGTTTCATCAGCCTTTGATTCGATGTAAGAAGAGAGATACTGACCGCGAAACGTCGCAACAAGTAGCTAAACGCCAAGAGAGGTACGTTGAGCTGGCCTTCGATCTGATCGTGGAACGGATCGGGTGGCAGATCGTAGTGCTGCATGGCTGCGGCCTCTTCTTTATCCGCGCGTGTCATGTCCTGTGCAGGGGATGAGAGAAGGCATGTGCGCATATGACGAGAATACTCACACTTCGTAGGCCTTCTGTGACGTCCTTCTCGGACGCCCGCAGCGCATCCGTGGTAAGCTTAAAGTAAAGGAACTCCGCTCCGGCCCATCGCGCCCCGTATTGAACGCGGAGCTTCAAGGCGAAAAGAAACACTTCGTTCATGACGTGTTCCAACGATTGGCTGACGTCAAAACCCCCTAAGTCGTCCCACTCTGGATGCGGGCCCTCACGGGGATCCCCAACGTCGGCGTTCGCGGGGGCATCTTCGGCATCGGCAGACGCTCCGCCAAACGAGGGTTTGTACATAGGAGACAGCCCGACCTTGAACGTCGGTTGTCGTAGCTGATCGTAAGACCCATCATGTCGAGTGAATGGGTAGGTGCCGTTCATATTGGATATAGTGAGCGTGAGGTATTGCGGTTGAGCCAGAATCCGGCGGTCCCACGCTGCGAGGGCGCGCGACGGCACAAGCGATGCCAGCGTTAAGACTGGAATCGAGACGGAGAGTGAGTCTCTTTCCGGAATGTACCCCGGTCGGAAGCCGGCGGCCACGACCCCGTTGAAGTCCCTACTTATTCTTAGGTTCGTCTCGTGTGGATCATTGTAAACAACTCACTGCTGAAGGCGCACCAGATCAACCTCACGCCGGAAGGAGTCTGCGGCAGGAACATTCAAAGGGTCAAAGATAGAGGAACCCTTGCTTCCATCATCCGAGCTTTCGGGGTAAAACTCTTCGTCCGTCTCGTAATCTACACATAGCACGCACGGCGACCCCGTGAGGACATTGAGTATGACGGGAAGGAGGTATAGGAAGCGTACCATCCGAGTCCATCGCTTATGACGCTGTATCAGAGTTCCTGCAGCACCCGCGATGTCGACGCAACCCGCAAAAGTGGCTTCTCAGAACTTCGGATAGTGGCCCGCGGGGTCGTCCACAGGGCCGGATGTCCCGGATTTCTTCGGGCGTGGTTGAGGCTCGAGGAAAGCAGAAAGGTTCATCTCGGAAGGGGTTGAGCGTCCTCGTGAGAACCGTGCCCCTCAGGCGACCAAACTTTGAGTGAAAGGACATATGCAGTCAATTCCATGGCTTCATCACATTCACAGTTTTGTCGCTCGGGCTCACCTATTTCAACTCGTCCGAGTGGAAGGTCCTGGCTCGAGGCCAAAGCGCAAATCTTCTATATGGCTTTTGAAACAATATGTCGACGCGCTCCATTTCGAAACGCCGGCGGGGTAGATGAGGCCCAGACAAGAGAGGAACAGCGAAGTCTTGCACTTAGGCGCCCAATCAGGGTGCTGCGGTAAGTCCTCCGGCATTCGCCATATCACGTGCCTGGACCTGATCTAAATTGAATGTCCGCTCGCGTCGCAAGCTCTCGGTCATGTTGATTCCTCATCCAGCTTGAGTACTGTAAACCCCTTCAACAGGCGTGCTCTGCGCTTCTGCATGAACGAGGCCATGTGGGAAGATTATGGAAACGAGTTCGTAAATCTCCTACATGAATAGTGTGAAAGTATGTATACACTTGGTAGATACCTTGTAACGATTTTCTAATTGAGTTGGATCGTGATAGAGCATGAACACTCGCGAGGCCGTCACAACCATCGATTCCGGCAGAATAGGAGGCTCATTCAGTTATGCACTCCTTCAAATGATGCCCTTATCGACACCCAACGCTGGCCCTCCTTATAGTGAACGCCCCAGCGGAGGTGTGCCTACTCGTGTTCTTGTAACCGTAGCACGACTAAAACTGATGTGACCGCGTTTACACAGAAACAAGACAGATGCTGCCCTTACACCCCAACCTGGCTCCTCACAACTCCGCGCTGGTAAGTCACCGCCTCCCTCTAGCGCACTGAAATCCCATAATCGTATGAGTTCCGAACGGGAGCGACACAACGCAAGCGGCGGCGGTTGCGTGCCCGCTTCTATTCTCTTCAACGGGATCGCGCCCCTCAGTGCAGCAGCGAGGGTGTAGCGGTGTGCGAGGACGTGAAGGACAGTGGAGCTGGATACGGGTATGGATGCGGGATTCATGGACACGGGGGCGTCGCATGGACTCGGCTGCAAAATTTGGGGGGGAGGGGCGGCGAACGAATACGCTGGGGAGGTATGCGCCCCGTCAACAACAGCCCGAGATCCTTCGCCTCTTCATCGTTCGCGTTCTCTGCCGTACTTGTTAGCTCACGCACTGCGCTTTGGCTCTACGACCGAAGTCTACTGCCTGACCCTGCAGGGCGTCGCTGACTCTTGGCTTCTTCCCTTGTGCCGTCAAACGGATCTAACGGTGCGCGAAAATTGCGGCCTGCGCACGTCTATTGCCTGCTGATCTCTGCCCCACCCCTGCTTAATTACGAACTTCTGTTCTGCTCAGACACTGTGAACCTCCAACTCGGTGTGTGCGCACACTTACCCAATACGCTCACTCACAGCCTCCCTCCCGCAGCGCAGCCACTCCGATTTGCGGTTAATGTGCGCCTCCAACGCTCTTGTGTCGCGAAGTGGCAGGTCGTTTGTACCCTTGTACGTCTATACCGTGCTTCTCCCGTCGACAGATGTATTTTGGAACACTACCCGCAGTCGTGTTGGGTAGATGCTTGTCGCGTCGCGCTCAGCCCCGCTCGTATCTGTCGAGCTCAGGCCACAGGGCGCAGCCGACAGCCGTCGCCCGGTGGACAAATACACTCTCTCCTGGGCGGTGACCCTGCCGTGGCAACGTACAATCAGGCTTTCCTAGTCCGTTCAGCGCGCTCCTAGAGGCGGTCGGTAAGAGAGCGGGTGCGCGGCGTCGCTAGTGCAAGTAAGACCCCCCTCACCGTTTCTTGGACTCCACGCTCCTCCGGCGAAGGGTCCTGCGCAGCCTCGGGGTGCGGCGTTAACGCCGTTCCCGAGCTCCAGCCTTCCGCACATCCGCCGTTCCGCCCGTGTAGACGCTGAATTGGCGGGGGACAAAACGTGTGCACCTTCTGGTGTCAGATTGAAGACCTGTAGCTGGGTCTGTTACGGCCGCGTCCGGAGACGCCTCGGCCCCCACTGAGGTAGGCGTCGCGGGAAGATGTGGGGCACCGATTGGCTAGCGCCTCCGACCCCGGATCCGTGCATGATGGATATACTGAGCGTCTGCTTTCCGAATGCCTCGGGCGGAGCAGATGCGCAGCACGTTCTGTTGTGGACTCGTCTACGTGCTCTAGAGCTCACGGGCATTTCGGCGAGCTTTTCGAGACTTTCTCTCCGGGAACGAACGAAATTGTGTCCATATACGGTAAACCAATGTGGTTATCAAGGTGTCTGAAGGGGCTGTAATATTGTGACAGTTCTCTACAGCGCTCAGACCTCCCGCAATGGTCGTAAAAACCGAGTGAGAAACGACCTGTCTACTGGGTGGTCTGACCTAGTTTATAATAATGGAGTGGATGGGACGCACGGGAGCGTCAGAGACGAAACTTCGCCGAAGAACCGGTTAAACACTATCGTCACGTTGAATAGGTTGGAATGTGAACGGGGCACCCATACTTGGACCCCGCAGCGGCAAAACGATCCGCCGCCCCCTGGTTCAAAGGTAGCCTGAGTAGCAGGACACCTTAATTGTACATTCGGGCAACGGGCGATCCGAGGAGCGCTTAACTGCTGCGGGGACGTCAGACCCTGGCCTCGAACCGGAGGACAACATTGACTACCAATCTCCGATCATTGTAAATGGTCGCGTACAAAGGAAGAGCGTTCGAGTTCTCTTGAGCTAGTCGACGCAGCCATAGTAGAATCTGATCGTGCAGCGTAGGAAGTCAGACAAGCAACTTCGAGACATATACGCGACGCAAAAGCGGCTATTGGGACATCACCGTGCTCGGCGGCGGGAGAAACGTCGGGTTAATCATTTTGTGCTGAGGTTCTCAGATCGAGTCGTAGGCGAAACGCGACCGGCTGAACGGAGATCGAGATGATGACTGGTGGGAAAATGACCAGAGAAAGCGCCCTTTCGACCCACGACCGTCGGAGGTGGTGCGCCTCGCAAAGGCCAGCCGCGAAGCTATCGCGACCCACGTTCCCTTTCTCGCGAGACGTGTACGTCATCGACTCGTCGCTCCTATGTGTGCCTGGTCAGAGCGAGGATGCAGGAATTTCGGTTTCAAGAGCATCGAGCTGCTCCCACCTGCTCATGAAGGGGGCCGGGATAGAAGAGGGCAGGCGGGTTTGGCCGTACGCCAAAGAAATTTAGGCCATGCGCCGCTATTCCGGCCGTGACGAAGGGGGAATCGGCCAGTTCAGTCAAAAGCTGTTGAACACGGAGGTTGCTATAATCATGAGAGAACGTCCCGGACCCCAGAGGCGTATTCGACTTGTGCCTGAGATTGGTGAGGCCCCATTGCACGAGGACACACTACAATATGGCGCTACGGTGGGTATTAGTGGTCCTACGGCACGCCGGGGGGCGTATCGTAAGCCGCCGTAAGTCAAATGATGTAACTAAAGATGTCAGGTGTGTTCGACTAAGGATAATTTGGCTGGCTCAAAGACCAAGTGCTGATTTCAGTTGCACTCTCTAGGAGGAAAGCGGGGCGAAGTGCGCCGAATGGATGACAGTGAGGGAATTTTGCTTAGAGTGAGATTAGAGAGACGGGACCGAGGGCGTCGGAGAGCACGTACGCAATTCGCACGCGGCGACGCGATGACCCGGCCTGGGCTCAGTGTATCGTGCATAGCGCCGCGGGGGTGGGGAGTGATCGGGGAGCGGGATTGAGCCCCTGGGTTCCCAGAGGTTCCCATCGTTGGGAAACCCGAAGTTACAGGGATCAGAGCTCGATGCTGCGCGCGTCGCGCAACCGAGCGAACCGCACTGAGCGAATCGAACACTGGGAGATGGTGCAAGGCAAGAGAGATCATACTCCGCGATGTGAGGCGAGCAAATACTTGCTTACCATGAACCTACTACGGTCGCGAGACCTGCTCTTCCTATGGGGAAGATGAACATAGGTGTAAGAGGTAACTCAGGCAAGCGCGCAAGACTCCCGACGCGGTGGACGGAGATAACCGGAGGGCTGTTTCCCGATATGGCAGGATATCTCGGTCACCGCCACCGCCCCGGCAGGACGCGGCGTCGGCTGTTGCCCGATGCGGTTGTGGGTCTCCGACTCTGTTTCCGCCGCCCCGCCGCCATGCTCCAGCTGCCCCCTCCCTGCCTCCCGCCCCCCTCGCCCACTTCTCCCCACCTGCAAAATTGTGTGCATCGCTTCTCCATGTCATACGTACAAGTTTCGACGGAGGGGCGGCCTAGCACCCCCCTGTGTGCCCACCTGCCACTGTAGACTGGCTCGCTTTGAAGCTTGAAGCTAGCCTTGCATTTGCCCCAGAGCCTCCGTCTCCATCCGTCATCGCCGTGAGAGACGCTAAACTCTTTACGATACTCCGCAGTCCGCGCATTCTGCTGTAACGTCCGCAGGAACGATCACTACGCCCGCCCGCAGCTTGCGCATCACCGCCGTGTTCTTCAATCGCAGGTGCAGAACAATTTATTCGTCCTGGACATGCCCCAAAACGTCTCCCGTACTGACACGTTAATCTCAGATGGCACGCGAGATCACATTTCACGCTTGGTACCGCTGCTTCCATCATTTTCTACCAACAATAGACATCCGCCCCTGAACACACCAATCGGCAGACGGTCGTCTTTCTACAACGTCGAGAGACCCGACGAACTGGTGAGCAGAAAGCTTAACCTCTCTCTTTCTACTGCCTTTTACACGTACCCACAGCCATTCGCCCGACGGCCGCACCATTCAATCCTTACCGATGACGTTCCAGCCCGTCAGCACAGGGCGCACTCTGCCCAAACCACCGGCAGCACCTTCATCGCGAGCCCCGCTTACAGCGAGCATCCATCGCCAGCTCTCTAGGGGGTGATATATAAAGTGCAAAGACACGCACCCTTATACATCAACTCCTCTCTTCAACTTCCCCACTTGAGCACTATCCGGTCGTCTCCAGCCATGTCCAACTTCAAAGCCCTGCTGTCCTACACCGCTCTGTCGCTCGTCGCGACTGCCTACGCCGCCATCGGTCCTGTCGCCGACCTCAACATCACCAACGCCGACATCAGCCCCGACGGCTTCACCCGCGCTGCCGTTGTGACGAATGGCGTCTTCCCTGGGCCCCTCATCACGGCCAACAAGGTGAATATAGTGTTTTTATTGAGTCTGCGATGTCGCTCACGCAACCTTATCTATAGGGCGATACCTTCCAGTTGAATGTCATCGACCAGTTGACCAACCACACGATGTTGAAGTCGACGAGCATCGTGAGTGCATTGTCGCACTGCTCCGGCGGCTCGTACTCATTGTCGTAAACCTCTAGCACTGGCACGGGTTCTTCCAGAAGGGGACCAACTGGGCTGACGGGCCTGCGTTCATCAACCAGTGCCCCATCTCCACCGGAAACTCCTTCCTGTATCAATTCGATACCACCACCCAAGCTGGTACGTGGCCGGTGTGATATGCCTATAGGTTCTACTCTTAATTCGGGTTGAACATAGGAACCTTCTGGTACCACAGTCATCTGTCGACCCAATACTGTGATGGTCTTCGAGGCCCGCTCGTTGTCTACGACCCCAACGACCCCCACGCTGACCTCTACGACGTCGACGATGGTACGTAGCTTGCGTTTTTTCTTTAGTCGTTATCTCACTCAGTGGATTATAGACAGCACAGTCATTACTCTCGCCGATTGGTACCACACCGCTGCCAGGCTTGGAGGCCGCTTCCCGTGAGTATCGCTGTGTACCTGAAGCGTCTATGGATGTTCACCATCGTAAATCGTTAGGACGGCGGATTCCACTCTGATCAACGGTCTCGGTCGCAGCTCGTCCACCCCCAATGCTGACCTGGCTGTGATCAACGTGACCCAGGGCAAACGGTAGGTGTGACTGCAACGCTTACTGCCGCATCACCTGACAAGTTTCCTCAGGTACCGGTTCCGTCTTGTGTCCATCTCGTGCGACCCGAACTACGTGTTCAGCATCGACAACCACACGATGACCGTCATTGAGGCCGACACCGTCAACACCCAGCCGCTGGAGGTGGACAGCATCCAGATCTTCGTCGCTCAGCGTTACTCGTTCGTTGTAAGTGTCCATTACTCTCACGAGTGCCTCTACAGGGATCTTACGCGCATTGCCTAGCTCGACGCGAACCAGCCCATTGACAACTACTGGGTCCGCGCGAACCCCAACATCGGCACGGTCGACTTCACGGACGGCATCAACTCGGCCATTTTGCGCTATGACGGCGCTGCCGATGCCGAACCCTCCGCCACCACCGCGCCGACGCTGACCAACCAACTCGTGGAGGCGGACCTTCATCCTCTTGACTCTATGCCGGTGGTCCGTAGTCATTTCCATTATACCCCCATACAATCGCTCACTCAACCGATCATAGCCTGGCTCCCCTGTATCGGGCGGTGTGGACATGGCTATCAACTTCGCCTTGAACTTTGTAAGTTATCATCTATCTATCTCCTTGAGAGGGCGCTATTCTCACGCTAAGGCACTCAGAACGGCACGAACTTCTTCATCAACAACGCCAGCTTCGTTCCACCCACCGTCCCGGTGCTGCTCCAGATCATGAGCGGCGCCAGCACCGCCCAGGATCTCCTCCCCTCCGGTAGCATTTATTCACTTCCGTCCAACTCCACCATCGAGCTGTCCTTCCCGGCCACGAACAGCGCGCCCGGCGGGCCCCACCCTTTCCATCTCCACGGTGTAAGTCACTCCTATGTACGCGCCGCGCGCCCTCCTCTAACCTGCACGTCGGCTTCTCTTAGCACGTGTTCGCCGTCGTCCGCAGCGCCAACAGCACGACGTACAACTACGACGACCCGATCTGGCGCGACGTCGTGAGCATCGGCACCGCCGCGGACAACGACAACGTCACCATCCGGTTCGAGACGAACAACCCCGGCCCGTGGTTCCTCCACTGCCACATCGACTACCACCTCGAGGCCGGCTTCGCGGTCGTGATGGCCGAAGACATCGCGGACACTTCCGCGGCGAACGCGGTCACGCAGGAGTGGTCGGACCTCTGCCCGACCTACGACGCGCTCTCGACTGACGATCAGTGAACGGCATGGTCGAGCTGTTTGGCTTATCCGAGGCGCAGAGACGAGCTGGTCGCGGGCGAGCACGGTAATAGGCTATTTGGGCTTTATGGTCATCGGAAAATGTTTTGAACGGTCTGAGTATGGTACCATTGGAGCGCTTATGCTTCTGCCTGGGCTTTTGTAGTCGATATATTTGCATAATCAGTGGACATCTTTTCTCCCTGCCAAATAGTGTGGACATGGGCTCGTGGGCTGGATTGTGCAAGGCAGAGTATAGAGTCGCTACACGTGCCCAACTTGAACTTCCTTCTTGGAGCGCGCGCGGATCCATGCATCTCCGCGACCCATGCGCGGCTCTATCTCCGCATGTACTCCGCGTGCATCTGCGGTCGCCCTCGTGTACTCACTATCGCCCTACACCCGTGCTGGGGTGCAGATCTCCTGCAAGACCAATAGTGCTGAGTGACATTCGTAACTTACTCTAGACTTCGAGCACTCTAGCCTGCCTCGCTAGACGTTTGGTGCCTAAATTGGGCTGGCATCAGCGGAGTTCAAATTTGCCAGGCTGAGACTTCTCGCCTCTGAGCGCTTCGGACCTGTGACGAGACCAAGTCCCGCACGACGATGATGTCGCAGTATGCTCCTGCCCAAAATGACAATGTTCTCCTTCCTGACCAATACACGCTCACTCGATGGAGGTCAATATGAGAGAGTACTACTATGGGAGCTACTTGCACGCACTTGTACCCCGATGTCAAGAGTCCTGAAGGTGCGCCGTGACCGGTTTCAGGGCTCCCGGGACTCGCTGCTGATATGGCGGTTCACAGTGCTTCTTGCGCAGGCGGGAATGTCCACTTTGAGTGGAACTATGCTCTAAAACCGATTATACTAGGTGGCACGCCGCTTGTGCGCGACGTAGAAGGTTTCGGGTGTCAACGTCTTCTGTTCTCACCCTTTTCGAGAACGCATTACCGCAGCAACCTCCAGCTTTTCCCACCACTTCCATCAGCCGCCTTGGAATACACAAGTATAGCGAGTGACCACAGTCGGGTGCTGCAGCTCCTTGCTACTCCCGCTCTCTATGCCGAAGCCCACCCTCTCTCCGTACAAAGGCGCGAAGAAAACTCTCGTCCTCAGTATTGACGTGGGGACAACATATTCGGGGATCTCGTATGCAATCCTTGATCCTGGCGAGGCTCCGGAGATTAGGCCCATCCTGCGGTGCGTTATTGCGAGCTCTTTCCCGTCCCCTTCCCGTCTAAACGACAGCCACTGCAGGTACCCCGGACGAGAGAACACACCGAAAGACTATCGAGTGCCGACCATCGTATGCTATCGTCCCAATGGCGTTGTGTACGCATGTGGTGCAGAAGCGGAGGCCTTGGAGGAAGACTCCGACAGTGACTTTGTGGATGTTGCAGAGAACGAGCCAAAGATGGAGGACCTGCAATTCGTGCGTCGGTACGTAACAATGCTTCGTTGTCGCAGATATGTATGGTGACTATATCTGGTGGTAATAGCTTCAAGCTTCACCTCCGCCCCGACAGCGTTAGTGCATCGGATGTGATCAAGAAGAACCTCCCTCCTCTACCTTTTGGCAAGTCCATAGTCCAAGTGTTCGCCGACTTCCTCAAGTACTTGTTCGCGTGCGCGCGCAAGTACATCATCGAGAGCGTCGCCAACGGCAAGTCCCTGTGGAGCCAAGTGGAACGCGATGTCGTGTTTGTCCTCGCACATCCTAACGGGTGGGAGGGCCCGCAGCAAAACAAGATGCGCGACGCCGCAGTCCTCGCTGGACTTGTCCCTGACACCAACGCCGGTCGAGATCGCATCCACTTCGTCACGGAAGGCGAGGCCAGCGTTCACTACTGCATACAGAACGGACTTATTGGCAACGAGGAGAAGGTGTGTACTACTGTATGATTGCGTGAGACGTACGTCTGCTCATCTTTAGTTTGGCTAGGACGGAAGCTCTAGCGATGACGTGATGATCGTCGATGCCGGTGGTGGGACTGTCGATCTCAGCAGCTACACGTTCACCTCTACTGCACCCCTCACGGCCTCCGAAATCGCACCTCCTGGATGTGAGTATCGTATCAATACACCATTGCTCGAGGTACTGAATGTGTTTAAAGGCATCTTGGAGGGTTCTACCATCGTCACAAGGAGGGTCGAACAGTTCTTGAAAGGTACATTCCATGTATCCCCACGTTATCCATTCGTTGACGAAGTCTCTCGCCTTCAGAACGCTTCAAGGGCACCGAGTACGGAAAAGAGAGGGAGATCAAAGTGATGGTCAAGGACTTCGACATGACCCTGAAGCTGCTCTTCAAAGCGTCATCCACTAGACCCGTTCGAATCAATCACCACTTGCATAACCGCGACGATCCTAAGCTGAAGCTGAAGCGCGGCTATCCAGTCTTGACTCCGTGAGTGGTAGCACCTGGCTCCTGCTTCTAGAGCGTCTTGATATACTTACATATCATCGCTGGCGGGAAGGGAGGAGATGGAATCATTCTTCCGACCCGCGCTGGACGGGATTCTCGGAGAAATCCGCACACAGTTCCAGAGAGCCAGCTCGCCCATCTCCGTACGTCGATGGTTCTCCCCTCAACGCGTTTTGCACTCACATCCACCTTCGATATGCACAGACAGCATTTCTCCTGGGCGGCTTCTCGTCCAACGATTGGTTATACGAGAAACTGAAGGGCGCTCTTGAGGAGCAATTCGGCCTATCTCTGTCTCGCCCTTCTTCATTCACGTATGTTCCAACTTGCTTGACGGTATATTTATGTATATCACTAATGAAACGACCCCACAGGAGCAAGGAGGTCGCTGACGGCGGCGTTTCCTTCTATTTGGAGGGCTTCGTCACGCACCGTGTCATCAAGCAGACTTACGGAACTTCTACGGCTGTTTATTTCCTTCCCTTCCTTCCAGACCACATAGCGCGTGCAGATCAAGTGATGCTCGGCCCCCAAGGTCCAATGCTTCCGGGCGGGTTTGCCGCCCTTCTGACCAAAGTATGTGCTATTTGAAATCTCACTCGCAGTATTCAACGGGAGCCAACAACGTCTTCAGGGATCTCGAGTGAAAGACAATGAGGAGTTTTCTGAGTCGTTCTGTCGCATGGTTCCAAACCCCCACAGTAACAATACACTGCGCAACTTCTCCACGGAGATCATGTCTTACTGCGGTCCGGAAAACACCGTTCCTCAGTGGCTCGACGTCACTCCAGGTGCGTACATCTCATGCTTTCCGGCCCAACCTAGTGCTCACTCCACGACAATAGAGCGTTTTAAGCGCGTCTGCATCGTCCATGCCGATCTCACGAAGGTTGAAGCCGAGAGGCGAGACGACGGCATCATCCCGTACTTCGTCAGGAAGTTCAAGGTTGTGTTCATCTGTGGTCCCGAGCTCAAAGCACAGATCCGATGGGAAGAGAATGTGAGCCGCTCCTCCTCCCTCTTGCTGACCTGGTAGCGCAAGCCTCGAGCTGACGTCACTTCGTTTCGGCGCCCCAGGGGGTAGAGAAGAGGTATGTCCTTCTGTTATATCCTCCGTGAAGTCTCATTTAACATTTTCTCCCTCCTACAGGGGGCAGGCGCAAATCGTGTACGACGAGTAACAAGTGCCAGTGTCTCGATTTCATCAAGTGACACGATGTTCTTATCGGGAATCGAACGCGAATCCGAACCTGTGGCCTGAGCCTTGAGGCTAAGGCGGGGCTAGAATCTCGATGACGCTCCCTGTGTTGACCTCTGTATAGTATGAACTCCTGTACTTGTCGTGGCTGCTGTACTTGATATGTACTGTACCCTCGCAAATATTCCTTGAACGAGCGAACGTATCGTTTTCCGAAACTTGGCTGCGGCCGGGTTCGAACTCACGTCCACCAGTACGCCGCCGGAACCGGCACGAATACATCAGCGGGATTTCAAATGGGACTTACAACCTTTCTTTGCGGAGTTTCAACCTCAACTGACGCGGCAAGTCAGCCTTGACCGTCGATTGTTCTCGGCACGAACGACTGCTTTCACGTTCTGACACCCAGAGTTTGTGTGGGCACGCGGGTGATTCTCGAAAAAGTGAGCCTACACGTCTATCCGCCTAGACCGTGAAAGTGCATCGTTCTAAACATCGCTAGCAGCCTCTGACGCGACGGTGATCATGACCGTTGTACACCCTGATTGACCAGCTCTAGAACCAGACGCCACATTTACCAGCGACCATGGTTGTTTTGTAGTTTTCCGTGCTCGAAAGTTCCTTAGTCTGCATGGCATGCAGCACGCTGCCAAGGCGCACGCGACGGGGCCATTCGAAGCAGCACGGCACGCTCTCCCACCGTGGTCCCTTATCACTACCGCAGCATCCCTCTTCCTATCCGTAAGCTCCCCCCAGTGGCGGGCTTGCTGCAGGTTCCCTTGAATCACTTCCACCTCACAGCTTGCAATGCCGAAGCTCTCTTTATCTCCCTACGCAGGCTCGAAGAAGGCTCTCGTTCTTAGCATCGATGTCGGAACGACGTACTCTGGAATATCTTACGCTATGCTGGACCCCGGAGAGGTCCCAGAGATCAAACCCGTCCTTCGGTACGTTCTTGTTGCAGCTTTCCATCCCTTTTCGCATCCTTACGAGGAATGCAGGTATCCCGGGCGGGAGAACACCCCAAACGACTATCGAGTGCCGACCATCGTATGCTACCGTCCCAATGGCACAGTCTATGCCTGCGGAGCAGAGGCGGAGGCCGTAGAGGATGATGCAGATAGTGGATTTGTGGATCTGGCTGAGGATGATATTGAGGACCTCACGTTCGTGCGTCGGTGAGCAGTCCTGAGCGTCCCCTATGTTGACATCGATAGTGACAACGCCTTTCTACCATAGCTTCAAACTCCACCTCCGCCCCGAGAGCGTCGGTGCCTCGGAGGACGTAAGGAGAAATCTCCCACCCCTTCCCCGAGGCAAGACCGTGATCCAGGTCTTCGCTGACTTCCTCAAGTACATGTTCGCATGTGCCCGCAAGTACATCATCGAGAGCGCCGCCAACGGCATGTCCCTTTGGAACCAAGTAGAACACGAGATTGCGTTCGTCCTCACTCACCCGAACGGGTGGGAAGGTTTACAGCAAAGCAAGATGCGCGATGCGGCGGTCCTCGCGAGGCTCGTTCCCGACACGGACACCGGCCGAAACAGGGTCCACTTCGTGACTGAAGGCGAGGCCAGCGTACACTACTGTGTGCAGAAAGGACTTATCGGAGACACGGAGAAGGTCTGTGTTTTAGCTTCTTATGATACTCCCTTACGGGTATTTACGATGCCTTAGGATGAGAGCTCCAGTAGTGAGGTGATGGTCGTCGATGCTGGTGGAGGAACCGTGGACCTGAGCAGCTACACGTTCACCTCGACGGCGCCGCTTTCCGCGTCAGAGATCGCGCCTCCCGGCTGTGAGTATTTTATTATATATCCTTCCACCTGAATACTGAGAGTGTCCAAGGTATTTTCGAAGGATCTACTATGGTGACGGAGAGGGCTGAGAAATTCCTCAGGGGTGTGTGATCCTTATACCATGCCTATTCTTATGGGCTGACAAAATTGCATTCAGAGTGCTTCAAAGGCACCGCTTATGGGGAAGATGCGGAGATCAAAGCTATGGTCAAGGACTTCGACACGAACTTGAAGACATTGTTCAAGGCCTCGTCTACCAGGCCCGTTCGTATCAATCATCATTTGCACAATCGGGACGACCCCAGGCTGGGGCTGAAGCGTGGTTATCCTGTTTTGACCCCGTGGGTTGACAGTGCTATGCCTGATATGCCCTTGAAAAGCGTCCTGTACTGACAGAGCCAAACAGGGATAAGATGGAATCATTCTTCCGACCCGCACTAGACGGCATCATCACAGAAATTCGCACCCAAATCCAGACGGCCACATCGCCAATATCTGTTCGTCTCCCACTTATAATATCTCAGGCGCTTCCTCACATGCGATGGAAATTCGTACAGACAGCGTTTCTTCTGGGCGGGTTTTCCTCCAATGATTGGCTCTACGAGAAGCTTAAACATGCTCTCGAGGATCAGTTCGGCTTGTCCCTGTCGCGCCCATCCTCCTTCAAGTGCGTTGGTTCTCGGCAAACCTTTTCAACGTCCCATTCAATTGTTCTTATTTTCACAGGAGCAAGGAAGTAGCCGATGGAGGCGTTTCTTTCTATCTAGAGAACTTCGTCACGCATCGCGTAATCAAGCATACGTATGGGGTTCTCGTGTTGGTCGAATATCGCCCGTCATTCCCCGAACATTTAGCACGTGCACACAAGGTCACACCTTCTGCAAAAGGGCTTTGTCTTCCCGATGGTTTCGCCACCATTCTAGTAAAGGTATATCTATTCTCTTTCGACTATACCTAAACGTTGACATATTTTCTAGGGGTCGCGTGCCAGAACTGATGAAGAGTTTTCGAAATCTTTCCGTCTCATTCTTGCACGTCCAGACGATCGCGACCAAGGCCGCGATTTAGCCACGGAGATCATCTCGTACTCCGGTTCAGAAACTGCCATGCCTCATTGGGCCGATATGACGCTCGGTAAGCCTCTAAGGACGATGCATCGTTTCGACGGAACAATCTTTCACCTATATTCTGAATGCAGGACTGTTCAAACGTGCGTGTGTCGTCCACGCGGATCTATCGAAAGTTGCAGTGGAGAAAACTTTCGGGGACGGGAGGATCCCTTACTACACAAAGGCGTTGGACGTTGTCTTCGTCTGCGGCCCCGAGCTCAAAGCCCAAATCCGTTGGAAGGAAAACGTACGTCTTCGCTTCTTGTTTCTTGGCGTACCAAGATTTCGACCTCGTAGCTGACATGAAAATTGACCCGACACCCAAGGGTGTGGAGAAGAGGTACCTACTCCAATCACGCCTGCTCTCAAAGTGACACTGACGTTGCTTGGTCGCTGATACAGGGGACATGCACAAATTGTGTACGACGAGTAACGCGGGCTACTCTATCTCGTTTTGCGCTACAGCTAGTACCAAAGTTGCACAAGAACGTAGTGTTGCATGCTGTTTTGGTTCTTTGTGAAGTGCTAAATCCCACACCTATTGTAAAGTTTGGAATCTATATGAGTTCTCATTGATATCACTCGTAAATTGTAACAGATTGTAGAGGGCATAAAGAGTCGTTTGTAGTTAGCCCGTGGCATTTAAGAAAGGGACACAATTTCTTACCAATTTCGCCCTAGGAAATGTTGTAATGCACGCTGTGCATCCCGAAGCCCAAATCCGGTAATCGATCAGCGGAGCTCAAAATATAATGTGGTAGGCCAGCGCGGAGTAAGTCCTGAGTTTGAATATTCCCAGGCTCCCTGCCTCCCCGCTTGCGCGACCGACCAACTGCCGACGCCGACGGTGTTTCGAACCAAATGGTCTGGTCATTGGCACACTCCAGCTCTCCTCCAACAGCTGACCTCGGTGTTCTATGATGAGGGGCTCCTATTTGACTCATCGACTCAACCTCCTCTCAGGGACACCCTTTATGACATTGGCACCCTGAAGTCACCTATTAAAGTTGCATTATATTTAGCTGGGTGAGAGCGAACCTCATCCGCGGGTGACACTGGCTGCTGCGATACCGAAAGCATTGGCATCAGGTGTGAGTGGGCAGTCCCCTTTACGCGAGTTCCGAATCAACTTCTTTGACACGCTACAAAGGATGCACATGAAATCATTTGAAGCGGCTTCCTCTTCCGGCGTCATCGGCCGTCAGGTACAAATTACCGCAGCATCCCTCTTTAAGTTCTCCGTTTCCCCCGCAACTCTACTCTTGCTCCAATAACATCCGGTTCTCAGTCAACACTCAGATTCTGGTCGCTCCCAGTCGCCGCTATGCCGAAGTCCTCCCTCCCTCCATACAAAGGATCTAAGAAAGCACTCGTGCTGAGCATCGACGTAGGAACGACATACTCCGGCATTTCCTACGCCATCCTAGACCCTGGAGAGGTCCCAGAGATCAAACCTGTCCTTCGGTGAGTGACATTGCGCAGACTCTACCCCGCTCCGCGTCCTGAGCTCAGGGACAGATACCCAGGGCGAGAGAATACCCCCAACGACTACCGAGTACCGACCATCGTATGCTACCGCTCTAGTGGCGCGGTGTATGCATGCGGCGCAGAGGCAGAAGCTCTAGAAGACGACGCGGACAACGATTTTGTTGATCTCGAGGATGACGAACCGAAGATTGAGGACCTCACGTTCGTGCGTCGGTGAGTAGTCCCGTGTATCCCCTTGGTCGTAACTGGTGGTGACGATACCTCTCCGTGATAGGTTCAAACTCCACCTCCGTCCTGAGAGCGTCAGTACCTCAACCGCTGTCAAGAATGATCTTCCCCCGCTCCCGGCAGGCAAATCTGTCGTCCAAGTTTTCGCTGACTTCCTCAAGTATATGTTCGCGTGCGCCCGCAAGTATATAATCGAGAGCGTCGCCAACGGCAGGTCGCTTTGGAGCCAAGTAGAGAGCCAGATCGTTTTCGTCCTCGCCCACCCTAATGGGTGGGAGGGCTTGCAGCAGAACAAGATGCGCGATGCCGCGGCCCTCGCGGGGCTCATGCCCGACACGAGCGCTGGCCGGGACCGGATCCACTTCGTGACTGAAGGAGAAGCGAGCGTACACTACTGTGTGCAGAAGGGACTGATCGGCGATCGGGAGGTGCGTACTTTCACTGCAGGGATGGACATCCGCTGATCTGTTGTGTCACTAGAACGAAGTTTCCAGTGGCGACGTAATGGTGATCGACGCTGGCGGCGGGACTGTGGACCTGAGTAGCTACACGTTTACTTCAACAGCGCCACTGTCTGCTTTCGAGATTGCGCCTCCTGGATGTGAGTGCTTCACTTCGCTCGTGTTTGATGGAGGTACCGAAGGAGTTGCACAGGTCTCTTAGAAGGTTCCACCATTGTGAGCAAAAGGGCGGAACAGTTCTTGAAGGGTTTGTCCCGCGTTCTGTTATCATATTATTTGTTGATCACGTCCTTTTACAGAACGCTTCAAGGGGACCGAATACGGAAAGGATAGGGAGATCCGAATGATGGTCAAGGACTTCGATACAAACCTGAAGACACTTTTCAAGGCTTCGTCCACTCGACCTGTTCGAATCAACCACCACCTCCATAGTCGCGACGATCCGAAGTTGAAGCTCAAACGTGGTTACCCCGTCTTGACTGTGTGAGTAGCGATATAATGCCCTTAGGTGTATTGTTAGGCTGACTACGATGCTCAGTGAGGAGATGGAATCCTTCTTCCGACCGGCGCTGGACGGCATCCTCGCGGAAGTTCGCACCCAGTTCCAGAAGGCCGAATGCCCCATAACTGTACGCTAACTATAGCGCCTCCTATATATTGTACACTGAATGCTGCGCTACATGGATGTAGACAGCCTTCCTCCTTGGCGGTTTCTCCTCCAACGATTGGCTGTATGAGAGGCTCAAGCACGCTCTTGAGGAACAGTTTGGACTTGCTCTGTCGCGCCCTTCCTCCTTCAAGTAGGCAGTCGTCTGCTAGATGATTAGTCCATCCTCCTCACGTTACAATCTTCCAGGAGCAAAGAAGTCGCCGATGGCGGCGTTTCCTACTACATAGAGGGTTTTGTCACGCATCGCGTCATCAAACAAACATACGGGTCCGATATGATGATCCCGTTCCTCCCGTTCCTTCCCGACCACAAAGCACGAGCAGGTCAAGTGGTGCTCACTGCCCGAGGCCCTATGATTCCAAGAGGGTTCGCTGCTACCTTGGTCAAGGTGCGTCTATTCTGTTCACCGCGTCCTCAGGTTATCGAGTTTCTCTATAGGGATCCCGAGCCAAAGACAATGAGGAGTTCTCAGAGCCCTTCGAATACATATTGGAGAACTCCCGCCCCTACAACACCTTACGCGATTTCTCGAAGGAGATCATGTCCTACTCTGGTCCTGAGAATACTATCCCCCAATGGCTAGACGTTACCCCTAGTGAGCGTTTAATGTATGCGCTGCTGCTTCCGCATCCAGGGCTCATCTCGCGGTTGTAGAACGCTTCAAACGTGTTTGCATCGTACGCGCAGATCTATCGAAGGTTGCGGTGGAGAGACGGGACGGTGACATTAGCCCTTACTACGTCAAGAATTTTGACGTTGTCTTTATCTGCGGCCCAGAGCTCAAAGCACAAATTCGATGGAAGGAGAACGTAAGTTTCTCCCTTGACGGAGCACGGGTTTCCAATTGACGTCATCGTTGTTCCGACGCGCGCTAGGGCTTGGAGAAAAGGTAGGTATCCCCCCTTCTAAACCCCCTTGCTCTATCTCTAACCTCAACCCATATCTCAGGGGTCGCGCGCAGATCGTGTACGACGAGTGACATGACGCCCTTCGGAACCGCACGGAGTCCCTCTTAGAAGTTAACCCATGCCCGACGGGAATCAAGGTAGACCCATACCAGCCGGGACAGTGTCAGATAGGAACCTCTACATTGCTTGTCATATTAGCTGCTTGAGGATGATGGACCCATGTACTTATTGTAAATGTGCAATGGGGTATATACTGTCAACCGTTCCCCATGCTGCCGTCATCCAAAAAATAGAGACCGGGAATGGGCTACGTCGGATTCGAACCTAAGCCCTTGCCTTATTGGTCATCGAATTTCCCCGCAGTCCAAATATTCTTAGAATGCTAGTACAATGCTCCGCCATCATCCACCGACGCCAACCTCACGACTCAACGTTACTCAACTCATGTCCCATAATTTGTCTCATGTATCAACATAGGCCAAGGAAATGCATCAGCCAGCGTCTATACAGTCTGTGGCGTGGACGCGACGGGCGACGTCGGGGCCGTCATCATCGGGGTATGATATTCATCGGAGGAAGATGGAGACGTTACACGTTCTATACGGAGAGTGAGTACATGGATTATACGCTTCCCAGAGAACTAACCTGGGTATTGATTCGAGTCCACCGTATCCATCATGGGCACTTCTGGGTGCAACCCGACTACCTTCAGACTCGGTGTGTACAAGGCACCCGGCATCCTGTGCTCCGGATCCTCTGCGATGTAGATCTCTTTCTCTGATTGAACATGAATCAAGAACGCCTCTTGCTTTAACGCACTGATGTACGCACCTTGATCAACTCTCTCCCTTCCTAGCGGCGTGCAGCCCTCATCTTGTCCGACGCCCGCCTCGCGCAGCGTGTCCTCCGAAGGCCGAGGCACAGCGGGACAGACATCACCTAATCCATTCGCTCCAAGAGCATGCCCTTCTTCTTTGGTTACCGCGGTTGGAGACTCCGTCCCATTGATCTCATGTCCTCGGTGACCCTCATCCGCCCTCAGGACGACCTTTGGCTTGAGGAGAAGTGTAGTCTTCGCCTTTTCTCCGTCGCGTTGTGCCCCGCCGACGTGCTCCACTCCCAACCCAAGGTCCGTCGTGCAAATGACCCTCATCGTGGATGAGGCGGTTGGGGATGGATACCCGAAGTCGATACGGCCGTCCTCCATACGCCCTCCGTCGAATGCGTCGTCTCCCGTGACCGTCACGAGCACGAAATCTCGCGAGAGGACCGCCTCCCCACTAGTCTCCTGGAACTGCCGTGCGAGGTCCACAATATTGTCCATTTCGGATTGGAACCCATTCGCGACGACTTCGGATACGCTATCGTGTGTCCCTTCGGCCCCGCAAGCGAGGAGGACCTCGACGACGATGGACACCAAGTCCCTGGTGAGGTTAAGAGGCTGGTGGAGAACCAGGGAACGTATGTGTGCGCGCGCGAGCGCGCGCCACTTCGCAGCAACCGCGTAGTGCTCTATCCTCTCATGCGCATATGAGCACGGCACTACACCCAAAACGTTTGACAGGCGTACCGTGGTTCCTTATGTTCTCGTATACCTCCTTGAACACCTTTCCGCATCCCTCAATAACCCCTAAATCCCAACTTCCAGCGAGGTTTGCTACGTATTGAGAGATGCCTGCTTGAAGCGCGGTCTGGATCACGATAGAGAGGAAGTCGGGGTCGACCGAGTGGATGAGGACGAGGAGAGGGGCACCGAGCCACTTCTTGAGGGTGTCGCTATCGGTCGACGGACGGGTTTCGCCATAGGAGAGGCTGACTTCGTCTGTAATGTCTGAGGCAGTTTGGAATATAGCGGCGTTGAGCTGCCGTACAATGTCCAATACCTTGGTGTCCGGTACCTCGTCCGTCATCGAGAGAAATGCCTGGGCGTCCCTGAGATCTGCTGTCCGACTCTCTAATAGGGCCTGCACCTCCTCACGCTTCTTGCTCACGAAAGCTAGCTGGCGCTCCATCTCGTCGAGCTTGATGGCGCATTGGTGAGCTTCGCCCTGCGTGTGGACCAGTTTCGCGTTGAGTTCTTCAATGCGTGCAAGGGCTCGACCGTGTTCGTCTTTGTACTTCCTCGCCTGGGCTGATTCAGATTTGTACACTGCGTTCAAGCGTTGCACCTCCCCGAGTAGTCGGTCACGCTCTGCAGTTATAGCGGTCTTCTCCTCGAGAGCATTTTTCTCGCGTTGCAACAAGTCGGAGATGTGTTCTTCCACTGTAACATGAAGACGCGTGTCTCCTATAGCATTCCAAACGATTTTACGTGTGAGCACTATACGTTACGCTCCTATTTGGCTATGACGCCACCCACCTTGAGTGAGGCTAACCCTTGAAGATGACCATTGTTGACAAGTGATCCATCTCAAAACACGGCAGAACCTACGCCAAGCCTGGCGATGCTTGAAAGGTGCAGGGACACAGGGGAGACGTATGGAGGGCATAGCACTAGACAGTCGACCGTAGCATAGGCAAGAGTGTTCCCACCGTGTGCGCCGAGATGCCTCCGCGCAACCCACATGAGGCTGTTCGAGAAGGCGAGATGCTCGTGCCCCGGATCCCGGAGAAGCTACCGCAGTGCCCGAATCAACGTCACAGAAGTCTCACGGCTCCCTCCCTTACCGCAGCACAACGTCGTGTTATAGTTTAATAGAAGGGCATGCTTTATCCGCGCTTATGCGGTTCAGCATCAACAGGCGGAACGTGTTACGCGCTGTTACACGTAATGACCAAATTTGCGTTCGCTTTATGGCACTTGCGTATAGTGGGCCTCTCTCGCGGGGGAAGACAATAGAGTGGGCTGAGTAAAGGCCTTGATCGCGCGCACGTCGCTGAAGGAGTAGAAAAGGATTGGCCAATCCATCTATTTGAAAGCGCTCATTCTAGGCCATTTACACCATGACCTCTGGATTCATTGCCATTAGAACAAGGTGCAGGCTCAAACATCACTACAGAGATTATACTACACGTCGTATTCCAAGCCCCGCGTTTCAGGATTTCAGGTGTATATACTGTAACTACACCGCATATATCGGATGCAATGATGGCTATTAGGTATGGGCTGCGAAGCCAATCACGATGCTCAACTCACCAGAAGTGGCTAAGAATCGTCTGACTCGACAGCATCTGCTACGCCTTCAACAGAGACGACCTTAGATTTCAGAAAGAGCTTGATGTTTCTCTCCTGCCTCTCGCCTCTCGCCTTAGCGGTACGGGTCTCCATCTCCAGGCCTAGCTGAGTAGTGCATATCACCTTCGAGCGACGCACGGCCTCCGAGGGCGGGATACCGAGGTTTGTCTGGTCCACCTCCATCCAATGAGGGTCGAAAGGAGCTCCTGGATGCGCCACTAGCAGCGAGAAATGACCACTAACAACCTTCTCCCCCACCGCCTCTTGAAATTGCAGAGCGTGGCTGATAGCGTCCTCAAACATGGTTGCAAACTCCCCCATGATGACGCTGGACACTTCTTCGAGGGTTCCCTGCACGCCGAAGGCTACCAGGATACTGACGACGATAGACGAAAGCCACTCAAGGCATCCTTGTGTTTCGGATTGGGTCATTGAACGGAGGTGTGAGCGAGTAAGTACTCGCCATCTTCCTGCCACCGAGGGGGGTTCTGCATGTTACATTTAACTATGATATCGTTTTCTATGCATATGAAAGGCGTACCTCGCGATCTCATTCGTTCGTATAACTCGGAGAAGATCCTGCTTTCGCCATGTGAATTGGAGAAGTCCCATACAGATGCGAGACCCCCGAGTGCCATAACTATTCCTTCTTGGAGCGCCACTTGGATCACCGTAGGCAATTCATCCGGGTTTATGGACCGCGCGATGCTTAACAGCTGGTGGTTTATGCCTATGGGGAGTGAGTCTCTTCGTCTGTTGACGCCCCTTGGGGGATAGGAGAGGTGAGGGTCGTCGGCGATGGCGGCCGCGACCTGGAAGATACTGGCGTTCAATGTCTGCACGATGCGTACCACCTCGGTGTCTGGGACTTCATCTGTCAAGGATAGAAACTCCTCGGCCTCTTTTAACTCCGTTGTGCGAGCATCGAGCCTGTCTTGAGCCTCTCTATAAGCTGTCTTTGTGTGGGAGTACTTGCGCTTGAGCTCATCGTATTTGGATTTGAGGTGCTGATTGTCGCGTTCAAGCTGGTGAACCCTCGACTGAAGTTCCTCGTTATCCGCGATAACTCTCCTATATGCCGCTGCTCTCAATTGCATATGCATTGAGCAATGTTCAAACCGGGCCAAAGATGAGGGTACGCATCACTTACGTACGCTCTTCAACCACTGACTTGGCCACCAGCTGGCTTCCTCCTCTCGAGAGTCGTAGGAGGAGGACCGAGTGAGTGCGTTCCGGGGCGGTTGAGGAGTGGTCATAGTGCTTGATCAAGTCACAGGCTCAATGCTCCCAAAGTCGTGTCAAGCGCCTATAATCACTTGGTACCGCAGCACCATTCTCTATTCGGACTTAAATCCCTCCAGTTCGCCAGGTAGTATGCTACTATTCGAAACCCCTCGCATACGTCTAACTATAAGAATGGTTTGAGTAATACATTTTGAATCCAGCGTTCACCACGGAGGAACATGAACTAGAAGTTACACAACGTCAGCCAACATCACTTTGGCCTTCAGTACAGTCGCCGCCTGAGCGTCTCCTATCACCCCGCTCTCCCCTCCAGCTTTTCTTTCTACTCTAACACCAAGCGCAGTCGTAGCAACGATTCCGGAAGACGAAGATCGCCCCTCGCATGCACTCTCCCTCTCCACCCCAGCGGCACTGAATGTGCTCCCGATCTCGATAGTGTACACCGTAAAGTCGCGCGAGATGATACGCTCCCCAGCCGTCCACTGAAACTCGAGCGCAAGGCTGGTGATATCGTACAATGGAGATTCAAACTCGCGCGCGAGCGTCGCCACAACCTCCTGTCGCGAGCCTTCCACACCTGCCGCGACTAGTACGTCGGCCACGAGGCCTGCGAGGGTATCGAAGAGGCGTTGGGTCTGGATCTCGCCGGTTTCGAGCAAGGACTTGACGTATTTGCGGGATAAGGCTCGCCACCTGCCCGCGATGGACTGGGGCTCTGCGCGACATGCATCAGCGAGAGGATCACCACACATGAGCCCGAACGCACCTTTTGCCCTGATGCGCGCGTACAAATTGGGAAGCAACCCTGCAGGTTCGAACGCATCGAGGTCCCAGCTAGACGCGAGCCAGCAGGCGTACGTGACGATCCCGGTTTGGAGGGCCGTCTTCAACAGCGCCGGGGGGCCGTCGTCGCGGGAGGCACGAAGCGCGTCAAGCACCGTCGGCCCAACCCACTCGCCGCGCTTCAGCGCTTCCACCGCGCTCGCACCCTCCGACGCTCTCTGCGCGCGGCGCGACGAAGAGAATGCGAAGGCCGGGCTGCTGACGATCGTCTCGGCGACCTTCGCGATCTGCGCGTTTAAGCGCTGGACGAGCTGGATGACCTCGGCGTCTGGGATGTCGTCGACCTTGGTGAGGTATGCCTCAGCCTCCTTGAGGGCCGCTGTGCGCGCGTCGAGGAGCGCGAGCGCGTCGCGCCTCTCCTTCGTGGCCTGGTCCGCCCCGCGCTGGAGCTCCGAGGCTTTGGCCGCGTTCCCCTCCGCATCGGCCTCCGCCCTAGCGAGGCGAGTGCGAAGGTCCTCGAGAGCTCGCGTACTGTCAGGTCCTGTGATCTGGCCCGCGCCATCCGAGGTGGGTTGACCGAGCACCTGCTCCTGGGGATGGGCCATGAGGCCCTCGAGCTCAGCTATACGTGCTGTAAGCCTGTCGTTCTCCGCTTGCACCGTCTCGAGACGCTTTTGAAGGTGGACTTCGCCATGTTGCTCCTGTTTGGGCGCCGACCCTGCGCTAACGAAGTGACCTGTTTTTTCTGTAGGCGTGGAAGCGAGAACACGTTCAGTCTCTTATGATATGGGAGAAAACGGGGCTCTTACCATTGTGGTGCCCTCGTAGGATTAAAGACCAAATATAGTCCAAGTATGGCAGACGGAAGATGGGCATCGTTCGCGGCGTGCGACAGCAGGAGGGAGGAAAGTGGAGGAGGGAGGAATCGTCTCTTTATTCCTCGTCCGCGTCTAAACCGGCCTCACCGCACTCGTCAGCGAAGTCTACCCAAGCCCTGCGTAGCACCTCCTCGGTTAGGGCGAACGTTCGTCCACCCCACCCAACGAGCGTCGATTGATCCACTATCTGCAAACTGAGCGATACATCCGACTTTCGGCCGTTGTTGCCTATCTTGGAACCCAGGCCGTCTGCCTTCCAGGAGCCTCCCTCGTGTTTTTATGAGAGAGAGAGGCGAAGGCGATCACTACGAACGTTTCTCCTGGAAGGAGATCCACCTACACGAAGCCTACTGATGACGTCATCAGCCTTGTTCCGACCAAGAAGATCCTTAAACTCGCCGTTTTCACGTACATGCTGCGGCCGCGAGCCTTTGGCCAGTCATCACACACGAGAATTGTACGTAGTCCCATGGAGGGGGTGCTATCCCTCACCTTCCTTAGGGAGCATGGTCGCTGCCACGTGTTCAATTACCCTACGAAGTGCGAAGTCAACATCCAAATGAGCCCCATGGATGACCAGTCACTCACATCATAGAATACAAGCGGATCTGTAAGGAAAACGGTATGATCGCTCACACGAAGACCTTCAGGCTTGCGGGCTACCTATGCACATTGCGAAAAACGATACAATGACATGCATTGCGAACAAACGTTCGACACAGATCTCGACCCGCCGTCCACCTCAGAGCATACAGCATGGGACCCGCATGTTTACGCAGATGCACCGCCAGCTGCCATACCGCGATATTCGCTCATCTGCCCCTGCAAGAACTCGATCTGTCCTGGCGTGAACAGGTAACGGCAGTCGTCCGAGGTGTAGTCCATGTAGTTGTGGATGTTGTCCAGCCCCGGCTGGTCCGGGCACGAGTCGAGGCCCTCGATGCACGAGCCGAGCTCGGGCCGGAGCTCGATCGGCGTGTCCGCGACGTAGTCGAGGTCGCCGAGGTCGCAGGAGACGCCGCCGGCGAACGGGTGGTAGAGCCCGACCCAGTGCCCGACCTCGTGGATCATCTGCGGGCGAGGATCAGGGGGAGGTGCCGAGCACGTGGGGCGGAAGCCTCGCTCACCGTCTTGCCCTTGTTCCAGTTGAACGGAGCATTGCCGCCCGGGAGAGCCGCTTGGTTGATGACCACGCCGTCGTACTCCAGCGAACCTGGAAAGACAACAGTGTCGATCTCCCATGGTAGCGTTGACCAGGCGGTGAGGTTCAAGTCGGTCCAGCCTCCAAGATACACGTTCAGCGTTGTCTTGTCGCCGCGGCGCAGGGCGGCCTTCATGTCGAGCTCCTCTTGCGATTCCTGTGTCGCGTTGTAGTACCTGCAGCAAGTTCATGTCAGCGCGAGCACGTGATATAGACTATGGACCGCACGGACCAGCTCGCATTGATGGTCCTAACGACCTCGATGAGGTTAAAACCGAAGCCGGTCGGGACGAACGCGTCGGTAAGCATCCCCATTTGCTCCACAAGCGTCGCGTTCCTAGAAGGTTGTTCATGCGCGTCAGTGGCCAATGTCTCACCAGAACGCCGGCACATGAGTGTACGCACGGAACATTGCCTATCGTCTCATCCGCTTGAAGCACATGGAGGTACATATCAATGGGCGTTGTGCCATTCGCGGCTGTCAGGTCGCTGCGACGCCACCCGGAAGCTACCGTCGCGGAACGCTGTGCGCGGCGCGCGTTGTCGGGCTGGGCCGTAGTCCCGCATCCCCTACGTTGCTCAGTCAGCTAAATGGCCCGTACCAAGCGCACAGCCCCGTGCTTACTGGGCGAGAGCCTGCGCCATCAACGTGAGGATAGGTAGGAGCGAGAAGAAGGTGGTCTTCATGACTGGCGTAAGCTGCAACAAGAGTGGCGAAGAACGTGCGGGAGGTGCCCGAGTGAACGCGAAGCTCTACGGACATGTTAAATACCGGAAGGAAGGCTAGGGCTCGTTCGTCCGTTGTGGGTATCGAAGGGGGAGACGGAGCTGGCTGATCCTTGTGCCACGTTCCTGGCCGCGCACATGACCGAAGGACGCGATTCGGCCCGTTCGGCTTGTTGAAGTGCTGTGATGGGAGGACGCGGTGAGAGGGTGTGCCACGAGGGAGGGCTTATGCGCCGGAGGCCGGCCTGCTTGCGAGAACTAGGGCCGAGAGAAGGATGTTAAGTCAAATAGTCTCAAGTACACAACCCGGAGAACATCGTCTTGGGATAGTGAACATCGATTCGGACAGGTCTTGAGTTGAGAGACGAAGACCTGGACGTGCCGTGATACCTAGTTTTGTGTCGGAGCAGATTGCCTGACGCGACGAACGGAATCTATTTCCTCCTGGTAAGGACCCAACCTACCAACGCTAGTACACCGACACTCGACGCCCAAGTCCGAGCCCTTCGTACCGTCGGCTCCCCGATATCCGACGACGGCGCCGCCGCGAGAGCAGAGAAAAACACGTCTGCGTCCAGAGCCCCAACAGCAGGCAAGACATCCGTCGCGTTGTCCGCGTCGATGACGTCATCACCAGCGACGTCGGCCTCGGCGTCCAGGACAGCCTGGGACGATATGGAGAACAATGGAGGGAGAACTTCCGCTTGGGAGACGCCGCCAAAGAAATCTGTGACTAGAGCATCGCCGAGCTTGCGCTGGAATAGGTCTGAACGGACACCAGGGTGGGAGTGGATCTTCACCGGGTCGTACGTATTGAACTGAGGGGTGTGTTAGGACACTAGACCCTTGTCAGTAAAGTAGAATGCACGCACCAGATCTTCCATAGTAGCTTGGCTAGTCTTGTTGATGCCCTCCATGAACTCCAGGATGTAATGGGTATAACTATCGATGACAGCAACACCGATGTCGTAGTCGTTCTCGTACTAATGACGGATGAACATCAGGGGGAAAGATGAGCGTGTTATGGACTCACAGAATACGAGTTCTCTCCGACTACCGAAGATCCGGTCGCGAGGACATTGGGGGAGTAGAATTTCGAGTACATCGAGTTTGCTTGGCAGGTGTCGATCATGAAGAAGAGTTCATTATACCTGGATCGGACTAGTTAGCTATGACCCGGGAGAACAGGCGGGTCTATGCGCACCTTTTCTTCTCCCACATCTGCGCGACGGCATCCGCGATATCGAACGCACTGATCTCCTCCTGATCCTGGAACTTCAGGAACTCGTTACCGCCATGGCCCGTCATGAAGACGAAGACGTTTGACCGATCGTCCGACAGTAAGCGTTTCGAGCGAGGGACGGAAGCATCGACTCGCCCTGTAAACGGTGAAAGCCACTTGAGACGCGAGTTCCTGAGGCGCAAGGTGGAACTTACCTGTGAGGACGCGGAGGAAATTCTCCACGGTTACCTCGTTCCCGCGGTAATCGACCTCTATATTATCACCGTAGAGGTCGAGGGTGCGCCCTGAGCTGTGGTAGACACAGCCGGGGAACTTGTTGCGGACATTGCATGCCACGTCGTCCGCCAGCATGAGAATGATGTTGGAATCAGGTATCCCGAGTCGCTTGACAGTGCGGTACCTGCGCATAAAGCATCAGTTTTACCGTACGCAATGGCCGAATCGTCACATCCCAAGAGCACACTTGCAGCTCTACCATACCATCCAACGCAGAGCCTGCCAACACCCCCTCATGAACTCTCTGCACCAGCATATACCTACAACCGCCATGCGCTACGCACTCCTACGCCTTCGAACCCCACAGAAACAGAGGAACGTCGGATACTCACATGCCCAGCGCGTTCGACATGTGCTACCCCAGGAGTTCATTTAGCCCATATGTCCTACGCGCCCTCTCAACTCCCGACTAGGCGCAAAGGACTGACCCTATAGTTGAACCAATATCGTGACGCAGACACCAGGACGGCCCAGTTGTTGGTGTGCGCCGAGGGCTGCCGGTCGGCAGGGTCGGAGGCCAGCGACGTCGCGGGAAGAACGATGGAGATGCATAGTAAGAGAAAGAGTCTGAAAAGCGGGAATGGTGAAGGCATCCGGTGAGGAGAGGATAAGTTAATGCATGCGATGCTAGGCGAGACGGATAGAAAGACGAAGCTCGCCCCAGAACTTGTGGGCTCTGCTTATTACGTAATGCGAGTCGGGAGGAGGAGACACGTGGCAATTGCCCTGGGCGTCACCTACAACCCTCCAAGCTTCGCGGCGTCCGTCCACGCAGGATAGCGACATGTACATCCGACCGACCAGTTGAGGTCTTCATGGTATGCGGGCAGAACATAAACATAATTCTCCCGTGGGTGTTGAAGACACGACAGTGTAAAGACCGTTTGCCCCCACGCCCGGGGGAAGAAGTAAACCTGAGTCAAAGCAGCACCAAGTCTCATATAGGCCTAACAAGCATTCTCGTAGGGTAGGTACATCCGCATCATACAGAATATCCCTACTGATGGATAAGCCTACGCACAAACATCAGTCCAAGATGAGCGAGACAGCAAGAGCTGAGATGTACGTTGGAGGCCAGGCCTCCCCACCGCTGGTTATGTGGGCACGACATCGGCAGGCGCGGCGTCGGCGTTGGCGGGCACGATGGTACGAAGGATAACTTTCGGCTTCATCAGGATCCTTGTCTTTGTCTCCAGTGGCCCGTCCAGATCCTCTCCCTTGATGCGCCTCTCCTTCTTCAGCCCAAGGCGGGTAGTACACAGCACTGACGTCTCCGACTCCACAAACGTCGGAGGGAAAGGAATGTCGTCGACCGGATCCTTCTCCATCTTGTCCGCGTCGAACGTGGCGTCGAAGGACGGCGCGAAGATCTCGAAGTCCCAGGACTCGCAGTCCTCCTGTATGATGCGCTGCAGCTCCAGCGCGACGTCCACGACGCCCGCGATCTGATCCTGGTACCGGTCCATGATGGTGTCGCGAAGCTCTTGCACCGTGGTCCTCTCTACGCCCAAGAGGGCGAGGATGTTCGTGATGGCGTCGCCGAGCTCCTTCACATATCTTTTCGGTTCTGGTGGGAAAGCGGATCGGAGGTGTCGGAGGGTGAGCACCTTCCACTTGCCGGACACGGATTGGTGCTCTATCCTTGGAGGTGAGTAAGAGCCAGAGGCCGATAGTGGAGGCAAACATCTCACCTTTTTCTCTCACTCGTTTATAAAGACGCTGGAATTCTACACTCTCGGTTCCGAAATCCCAATCTGATATCAGCTGCGAGAGGTATTCGCCGACCCCAACCTGAATAGCGGTCATCACGAGGCCTGGAGATTGAGCGATCCCCGCTCCGACGCTGCGAAGGAGAATTTGGAACTGAGAATCGAGCCACATGCACGATAGGTTTTTGTCTGTCCCATGGAAGGTGAATGCGGGGGCAATCGTCGCTGCGATCTGGAATATGCCGTGCACCAGCTTCACTAGAAGGATGGACATGTCACCGTCCCAAACAGTGTTCGTGGCGGCTGGAGCCACCTCGGTGTTTTCTGCGATGAGAGTTTTGACGGTATCAACGGCAAGCTCTACTTGCTCGAGTTTGGCCCGCAGCTCCGCGTTCTCCGTCGCGAGCCTGTTGGATTCCTCGACCCTCGCCGTCAGCGCTGCGACATGGACTGTAAGCCCGTTGGAGACTAAAGCGCGGACGTCTACTTACTTGTGATGGCCTGACGTATCTCTTTGAGGTCATCATCGCGCGTGGTGATCGAAGACGCCTGTGCATTCCCAATGCGTGATTCTGTAGCAGCGCCCTCCGTCAGCAGCCATCCACATGGACCAATGTAAGGCATACCAGCAAGATTATTAGTGAGTTCCAAGAGGCCTTTGAGGAAGTCGTAGTTAGACATTGGTGGTGGTGGATAGAGGAAGAGGCCGTTGACATGCCAAGCATACTTATATCTTCTTCCAAGAAGCGGACGCTGCGCTGTGCTGCGGCGCCGGTGGAATCACCGCTCAGGCTCGGAGCCGCCGCATGGAACGAGACTGCATTGTGCGCACCGACGTGACTCGTGTTGTACTCGTGTCTACGGGGGGGCATCTTTCCTAGGAAATAGCTGATTACGCGCTAAACATTGACAGTTCGACTTCAGCTTACTCCTTCACCGAAGCACAGCAACAGTACAGCCTAACCAGTGCGTACCGCACGGCAATCTGTCTGGCGGCGCGTTGGAGAAACTGGTTCTCAAACTTGGAGGGCCGAAGGCGGGCTGGTAGACAATATGGAGCCGTGTGGGAGCTATCACGAGGGCGAGACTAGCTCGAGCGCGTAGCAACTGTACTGCCACTCGTCCAGAATGTTGAAAAGGCGGTCGTCGGGCGAGCGGCGCAACGGGCACACGGCAGAAGTCCGCGTTGATCGGAGGTAGGAGCTGGTCTAGGCATCCAACTGAGACGGGCTTTTGGCGCGATATATTGTTTAGTCGATAGTCGAGGTGCGTTGAAGACACTGCACTGGGTTTACTGTTCGCGTGGTATAGTGAACACGGAAATGAGAGATGAGGACAAGGAGTAAGTCTTCAGAGGGTCAGAGTGGCGCGAAACATAGGGCAGTCAGCGAGACAAGTAGCACGGGTGACGGGGGGAACCTGAAGCGTCGACCAGTTCACGCTGAGAAGGGAGGGTAAACGGGCTTGGAGATGATGTGCAAAAAGCCGAGCCTTTCCAGCAAAGGTATACGGCAGTGGGGATGGCAGGAATAGCGAGTGTGCGAGAGGATGGCGTACGAACCACTGGAGCTTTGGTTTGTTATGCCGGGCGGTAGCGGTACACCGCCGCGCCCGCGCCCCCAAGCGCACCCAACGACACCTCGCCCCCAACATGCCTGGGCGACCCCTCGTGCCACGTGACCGTCTTTGCCATGCGCCCGCGGCCTGCCGGGTCGCGCGCAGCCGTGTCGACGACGACACTCACATGCGTGTCACTCGTCCCGCGGGCCCTCCCGCCGCTCAGCGCGTCCAGCACGCCCTCGAACGCCGCCGGGAGCCGCGCGTCTGCGGGCGCACGCGTCGTCGCGCCGCGGCGCCCGTGAGCACGAGTGCAGGAGGAAAGCTAGAACCTAGCGGCGAGCCGCGAGATGCCAGCGAGACTACAGCCTCAGGCCTCAGGCCTCAGGGTGCACTGACAGGACCTTGACGGTCAGTGGAATTAGACGTAGAGGCCAAATGGAGGCAACCTCTCAGGCCTCAGCTAGTAAACCTATGGTCAATAACCAGGCAAACCGGGTGAAACATCCGAGTCAACGTCGAGCCCCCGAGTCTTATTCGGGCCCAGCCTGGTCCCGCTCTTTACTTTTATACATGACCGTCAGGCCGCCCCAACTAGTTAAGTGTTATAAACTGTTATAAAAATGCAAGTGTATATTGATCCAGACTTACATGCACGGAAGATAATTCGGCCTTCTCGGGGGTTCGCAAGACTCGGCCCTTTAAGAAGGGCGTGAACCTCGGAAACATCCAGTTTTTTTGTTTCCGCTCCAAGCTCCGAACGCCGGGTCACGAGACTAGAGGATCGCCAACGCCAGTGCCGCGTATTCAAGGCTGCGGAGTCTTTCATACCCACTTCTTAGCGCCGGCCTTCGGGCACGCTGGGCGTCTCCCACGGCAAGTATGGACGCACGTGAGATCCCAGAGCCCTTCCTTCCTCTCTCCTCCACATCCTCCTCCAGTCTACAGCTCCCCGCGTCATTCCCTGTCGCGCAATTCCACCATGATGGCTATGGGTCTGACTCGGTCTCTGACCGCGACAGAGGCCCATCTCACCTCATCCACACGGAACACCAGTTTTCTCTAGGTCCCTACACCCCCCGGGGTCCGTTTTGGCACCAGGACTTATCCCCGTACGCCCACAGTCGCGCCCCTGGCGTCGCCGCGACGGTTGACGTGGCAGGGGACACATTCGGCCCTACATACACATTCAGAGCACCCTCCTCGCTCGAGTTTGCTCAAACAAGACTCGGGGCGCGGGACGAGGCGACCTTCCAGCACCCTGGGGCGGTCCTCCACCCCTCGACGGCGAGGACGACCTCTGCAACGTCGTTTCCTGTACGTCGCGCTCTCATTATCGGATTCGGCGTCTGTTTATCTGATGCTGTTGCAGACGGGATACGGCAATGACTGGAACGCTGCCCTGGAGGAGGTTGGTGGATATCGTGCGGGCGGCTTGATCCCTGTGCAGGGCATCAATATTCATGATGACGCACGGTACAGTGATCTCCTTAGCCGTTCACACGCATTACAATTTGCGAACAATTCCTCAGATTCACGTCTGTCCCGGCTGTTGCGGCCATGCAGTCGGACAACGTCTCCAATTGGGGGCATGATATAGACTATCGTCGCGAAGACGCCGAGAGCCAAACACATATCCCGGTAAGCTCACTGCACGTTTACTCATGCGTCCCCGCTTAAAAGCGCGCCCATGACATTTGTTAGGAGCATTCGAGCGAAACACTCGCTCAATCATCTGCCTCTTTCGTTTCGGACACTAGTCCTGTCTCACCGAGTGTCTCTCTGTCCGCACAACTGCCCGATTCCCATTCGTTTGCTATGGATGACAAAATCCGAGGGATACTTGGCCTCGAGCAAAACGCCCCTCTCAGTTTGAAAGCACTTTTGGATCCTTCTAAACCCGATGAGCGTCCTTGCCATACGATTTTGCTACTGGCCCAACTCGCAATCCTGGGCAGTTCGGACAAGCGGCTCACGAAGAAAGGGATTTGTGAGGCCCTGGGGGACCGATTCGAGTGGTATCGCGCCAATCAGAAGCAGAATCAGGGGTGGCAGGTACGCCTAATATACTTCCTTCTACGTCCTATAATCGCTTAGCAGCCTTGTAGAACACCGTTGCTCGTACACTGACGGATTATAATTGCTTCGTGCGCGTTCGAAAGCCAACTAGTGTGTCGGATAAAGGCGACTTTTGGGCCCTCGATTACTCTGAAAGTAACTCCCAGGAAAGGCGCCGTACACTCACGAAGCGTAACGGACGGGGTGAACCGGCCGACACAGAGTAACGTGCCCTCGATACTCATAACCAAGCTCATTCTGACCACAATTTGTTTAGTATCACCCTACGTGACCCCCAGGCTGGACAACGTCCGTGGCCTTCCGGGAGTCGCACGAGTCGCAGGAGCCTACCGTATCCACGTACTCAGCCGCGCGACTCGTCTACTTCTTTTAGTCTTGGCGAGCAGTCGATCACGCAATTCACCCATATTCTGCCCTCCGAAAGCGTACAGTTCGTCTCCGCCGTTTTCATGCAGCCCGCCAGCGGCATAAACGGTACGCAGCCACTTCTACCAACTCCTTACGTCCTTGTACTTGTATTTTGACTGCGAAGCCGCTATTCTCGTGCTTAGACCCTTTCTCTCGTTCCGTAACGGGCTACCCTCAAGGCCCGCAAGCATCTAATGAAGCTTAGGCACCCCACCCTGTGAATCAGTAGAGGCCCTTCGCATTACTGTGATCCAATTTGATTGTGAGAGCGAGGTTCGTCCGGAATCCTCGCCCTGCATCATCACGCTTATAAACCTTCACCGATACAGCTCTCCCTTTTTACCTAGATTGTGAGGATCCCGTTCGAAGTGCCCGCCGGGTACCCTTCCCGTTATTCCGTCTTGATCCGTGCAAGTTTTTGGTTCGTGCACCTCTCTTGTCCATACCACGTCAGTTTTGATATCTGGATAGCCTGCTGTGTGCTCTGATATGCTATGTACTCGCTGCTCTGCCTGTTATCCCTATACTCATATCGACCGGTGTGTTAGCTATGTGATTACGTTCAGTTGGACTCAAGTTCAGTTTCTACTCGATAGCACGGTATGTGTAGTGTCTACGTAGCAGGATGTAGAAATTACGTCGTAGTTGTCGAAGATGAACACTGTCATGTAGAGTAAAATCTCCAGCTTCTGCTGCTTGCGCTATGGAGGGACCCGAATGGGCGGCCCTATGACGGAAACCCTATACTCTGGCTCCAGCAGAACAGTATCTCTCGTTTCCAGGTTCTTTGCGTCACGCTTCAAATTCGTCAGCAGTATTAGTGGCTGGAAGAGTCTCGGATGGCGATGGAGGACCATTTACATCTCTGCTAGACCTGCCTATCGAGCGCTGCGCCGACGGGCACCCCCAGGCATCTCATAAGCAACCTTCACATCACTGGTCCCATGAGCTCTCCGCCGCCGTTCTGGACGGAGCAGTCTGAGGCTGAAACCCCAGAGGCGCGGGAGGGGGCATTCAACCAGCAGGAAGGAAAGCCGCTCGCGCATCTGCTTGTCCGCGCGGTAGCGCAGTTCCGCCTTCTGCGCCCAGCTGTCCTCTCTGACTTCGACGAGGAGGACTGGTTTGCCGCTGGCGTCGCACACAACGAAAGAGACGACGAAGTCGGCGCTCTCGCAGCGACCGTCCTGGGGAGGGCATCGCGGGGCGACGTAGAATTTGAAGCTTTGACTAAAACGATAGCTCAAAAGTTTGTCATGGGGTTCATAGTACTTACACCACTCATGGGAGGGGCGGAAAAGACGATTTCATCTCTCTGCCATAGGACGAGGCCGACTAGGCTCCACGGCTATATTTCTACCGTTCACAGAAATTCGGGTTATCACCCGCTTTTACGGAGTATACATAGGACGTAATCTCATTATATTGGAGTAAAAACACCCTGCGCGTATCGGTTCAGAGGTCTCAGCACACGATAGATGGGAATAGATGGCATTGAACACGCACGATCGGATTCTCTCGGTCGTACCACCATAGCGGCTTGCGCTCCTCTTCGCCCGGTGGCGTCAAAAACTCGTTAATCCAAGCCACCCTCTCCTGAATACGCCTTTTCGTGACACGTTCGATGACCCACTGCCGCTTCGCGATGTTGTAGTTGTTAAACAGGACGAACATGAACGGGAACTCCCCGCAAAACGGGTACGCGAGCTCCATCACAAAACCCAGCTCGTCGTAGAAGTGGTCCAGGATGACATCGCACACCATGAACCGCAACCTGGCCCACAGTTCCCGATTCTGCTTCTCAGGCGGATCTTCCGAGAACTCGGCGAACTTGATGACAGACTGACCGGAGAGCTTGCGCACACTGGGGAAGCGCGCCAAGTCCAGCTCGAGCTTGTGGCGGCGCGCGCAGTCGAAAGCAAACGCCTCCGTGAACGCCCAGCCATAGCTACGGAGAAATGGGCCGCTTCCTCTGGGGTCGAAATCGTCATTGTGGCTGAGGAGGTAGCGCCTGTCAAGCTGCTTCGAGACGGGAATGTACTTGGTGCCCTTCGGGAGCTCGTGCCTGCTGAGCGAGGCTTGTGGTGCATACAGCTTATAAAGCCTCTCGAGTTTCTTTAACATGGAACGGTTCTTAGTACCACTGTCCCGAGCTCTGATGAAGGCCACGTACCGCAAGTTGAGCCTTGCAAGCGCGGTCGGAAAACATGATACCTTGTGCAAGCTCTCCATAGGGTCTAATGTTCCCGGCCTCATCGCGGGCGAACTCTGCCAGATATGCATCCTCGGGATACTCGTTATCTGACGACATGACTGTGGGGAGGCGAAGTAGACAGCCCTTGAAGCTTGAAAGCTTGAAGCTTGAAGAGAGGCCTGCGGTGAGTAGTGGTCCGAACTAGGGTGGCGTGGCAAGGCTACAGCGTGCGAAAAATGCCCTCGGCTCCGGCCAGGTCAAGACGGCTTTGTCTCCGAGGATGAGGGGCATCAACCCACTGCGTTCACACGTTCGCCACCAACCATCCGGGCGAAAACGAGATATGATACATTCCAGTGTGCGAACGAGACATCTAAGTAGTGTGCCGATAACAAAAACAAGAAAAACATCGCGGGGTGGGCCCTTTGCCGCGGCGGCGCGCGCGAGGACCGTTTTGTACATGAACACGAACGGGAACGGGACTGCGAGCGCAGAGTATGTAGTGTACGTAGCGTAGTGCGTATTGCAGGATCTCTAAGTGTGTGGGGGATAGATGCGCGGAAACCTGTAGGCGTGGGACTTCGTGCAGTTCGTGCGAGGAAGAGGCGGGAAGGACGGGGGAGGGGGGAAGCGCAGGAGGGGCCTGCGATACGTCGTAGAAACGTCCGTTTCGGGGGCGACCGACTACGTCTTGTAACGATTAAACGGAGAGGAGCGAGGAGCCCAGATGCAAAGGAGCGGATGCGGGGCGAACGCGGGGGCAGCGACCAATATGGCCAGCCCCTGCGCCGCCCGAGTATGACAAGAGATGCAGATGCAGGTAGTATGTACGTGCACGCCCTCTTCCGGCACCCAGCGCCGCAGGAGACAGTTTTCACTCTTCTCGTACAAAGCTCTAGAGCGTGAACATGCCCGCGGCGCGCCGGCGGGAGGGGATAGGGTGGACGAGGACGAGCGAGATCCCGAGGCCGACGGTGAGGCCAATCGAGACCGAGATGAGCTGGAGGGCGGTCTGGAAGCCGGAGAGATACGACTCAGACGATGACGACCCGGACTCTTGTTGCGAGACGAAGGTGAAGAGGCCGCCGTTCGCGAGACCGGACGGGAGCTGGAAGAGGATGCCGGTTATCTGCGAAATATCGTGAGTTTCGACTTGGACAAAGAGCAGTGGGAGGGGCCGCACCATGACAACAAACGCGCTGCCGTTGAAGAACCGGCCGTAGACGTTGGAGACGAACCCGACGGCGAGCGCGCCGACCGCGGCAGAGATATCGCTCTGGTTGCGGAAGCGCGTGCCGGTGAAGTGGTTCGTCACCCAACCAATGCAGGAAATGGCGACGAGGAGGTACTAGGAAAGATACGTCAACAACAGACGTATTGGGCGTGAACCGAGGTCGACTCACAAGCTCTCGTCGGTTCCAAGGGGCGTGATTCCGCAAACTCAGGAAGAGCGAGAACATCGGGACGGTGAGGAATGCTGCAACGACGCTGTCAGCTACCCCTACTCTAGCGACAAAAAGGAAGGAAGAGACCTACCCCACCAAAGCGGCGGCGTCCGCTGCCACCACGGCCCATTCGGGTCGTGACTCGACCCACACGTGAGGTCGTCCGAGCCAGCGAGCGAATGGTCGGCTAGCTTCGAGTACGCGGTCGCGCCGATCGCGAGCCCGAACCCGAGGAAGAGCGAGTATATGCAGGCGAAGCACACGCGCACGGCACCGGAGACGATGTTGCGCGACGAGAGCTCCAGGCTGCCGCACAGTACGATGAAGCCCTGCGCGTGGCGTGCATGTCAGCGAGCAGGCTGCAGGAGAAAGGGAGGTGGGACGCACGGGGAGGATGAGGACGACAGAACCGGAGGCGATGGCGGAGTAGCAGAAGAAGGAGGTGGAGGAGAGGGCCGCGCATATAAAGCTAAACATGGTCGCAACGGTGATTCTACGCGAGACGTCAGCAACCTGCACGCATATACGAAAGAGGCGACGTACTCGAAGACATTAGAATACAATTCATTACGGGCAGCAAACAGCTGGATCACGATGAGGAGACAGCCGAGGGGGAAGGCCATGAGCGAGTCGACGAAGGAGCCGTTGAAGCTGACGCTGCAGATCGACGCGGAGCACATCCCTCCGAAGGCGATGATCTGCCACGTCTTGTAGAACGGCCGCCGGCGCATGAGGTTATCGAGCTCGATAGACGCGTCCTTGACCGAGATCTCATCGTGAATGACCTGCACGCCCGTCAGCTACCCAAAATGCACCCAACAAGCGTCTGGCACGGACCTTCCAGTACAGCTCGTTCGCCTCCTGCAGCTTGCCGATGTCGAGCGCGCTGCCCTGGCGAATGAACTTGATGTTGCTCGTGCTCGTCGACGGGTCGTCGAACGAGATGAGCATCACGTCCGGGAGGTACATGCACGACAGCTGGATGTCGAGCACCTTGGCCGTCGCCATGATCAGCGCCTGCATCCGGTGCGTCGGCCCGCCGAACATCATCATCGCGCGCGCGAGCTTGAGGATGAACTCCTGCCGGCTCACAATCTCCGCGACGTGACGCGTAATCTGCAAGGTGCGAACGAAGCGGAAGAGAACAGCGAAAACTTCAGCCACAGCGCCCCGCGCGAGAGCGTGAACCATGGCGCACGCACCCATATCTCCGCCTTCCTGCGCTTCCACCGCCTCCGGTCCTTCTTCTCCTCCATCCCGCTCTCGTACTCGTCCGTCCCGAGCTCCGTCGCCGGCGTGCTCGGCACCGTGCTCGCGGGCGTCGCCGTCCACGTGAACTTCGGCAGGTCCTTCAGCACCCCGCTGAACCGCGTCCGCTCCGTGACGGGCGTCGCCGGCGTCGGCGACTGCGACGACGGCGGCGAGCGCGTGCCCTCGCTCGGGCTCGAGGGCATCGAGAGTATCCCGCCCGTCTTCGTAATGTCGGAGCGCATGCTGTGCGAGCGCGAGAGCGGCGGCCTCCGGTCGGCCTTCGGGACGTCATCGAGCGAGTACCTGCGCTCCACAGATAAGCCGCGCGCCCACCGCGCGAAGACACTCGAACGTACCTCGACAGGTGGTACCCCGGCCGCTTCAAGTCGGGCCCGACGGTCGCGGGCGTAGGTGCAGCGACGCCCGCGATGTTGCCCGCGCTCGCGATGAGCGGGCCGAACACGCCCGCGCCGCCGCGCGACTTGGGCGGGCGCGCATCGCCGAACGCCAGCGTGCGCGTCCAGGGGTGGTTCGGCGGGCGGAACGACGTCGACGAGCCCGCGTGCGCCGCGCCCCCGCGCGCGTACACGGAGCCCTCGCCGCGCTGCGCGTGCGTAGGCACGGGCGGGGGCGGCATCATCGCCGTCGACGATGTCGCAGACGCGGGCCCGCCGTACACGGACTGCGGGCGCGATTCGTCGAACGACGACTTCGCAGGCGTCGTCGCGCCAGACTGCAGCGCAGATACGGGCTCGTAAATGGAGAGCAGCGCGGAGAGCACACCGCGTGGCGCGGCGCGGGACGGCTCGCCCGCGCGCGCATCCGCGCTCTTCTCGACGTCCGCGCTGTGCCCGCGCCGCCCGCGCTCTTTGAAGAAGCCTCCGCGCCGCGCCTGTTGCTTCCCTTTGTCCGTGAGCGGCTCGCGCGAGCGGCCGCGCGTGTGGCTGCTGCTGCCGCCACCCGCGCGCCTCCCGCGGAACTTGAGAAAGTTGAGCTTGTGCGCGCGCACCACCTTCGCGGCTTGCTGCTGCGAGTACTCTTCGAGGTCGCGCCCGGGGAGGCCCGCCGTCTCGTCCTGGCCGATGAAAACTTCGCCCGGGACGTCCCGGACAGGGGACATCTCAGGGGTCGTGGAGAGGGAGGTGCCGGTGGACACCGCGGTGGGCGCGGTGGGGGCCCCGACAGGGGGGCGGGTCCCGAGGTCCATGGACGAGGAGCGATGGCGCTCGAGGGCGTGGGTGAGAGTGTTGAACGCCTCGGGCTTGACGCGCACGCGGCGATCAGACGACTCGAACATGGGAACAAGAGCGTAAAAGAGACGTACATCAAGCCCGTGCTCGTCGAGAGCCCTCGTGGACTGCGTGCCCTCCTCGTCGCTGAACATCCACTGCACTCTCCGCGGGGTCTTCGTGCCCGACCGCCGGGTGCCGCCGGGGGGCCGCGAGTCCATGGGCGGCGTCGCTTGTTCGGTGGAGGACGGCGTGCGTTCGGGAACGTTGGCGGACACGTTCGGGCGGGCGTCCATTAGGAGGGGGTCATCCGCTGTTGGCGGGGTGGTGGGGGTGGAGGGAGAGGTGGCGGACAAGAGGATGCTCGCTATAGAGGGGACATGGCGGGGAGGGGGAGGCATCAGCGAGCGAGCCTCGCAGCGCGGGGAGTGGCAGGCGCAGGGACAGCAGTTCGGACGGCAGTGATGAGAGGAGTGGCGGACTCACGAGGGGCACCTGGGCACAAATACGGGGACAGGGGGCGGGAGTGGTGAAACCACGACGATGATCGCTATGTCAATGGAAGATTTTTCGGTCTAGAGCTCTCTGGCGGGGAGGTTGATGCTCGGAAGTTGGCCACGCGATTGGTCGGATAACTGAGACAAGAGCTGGGCAAGAGCGTCTCGTCGCGGCGGAGAGAGACAAAGGAGCCGAATCCAAACCGCGTCTCCCTATCTCATATACCGCCTCGCGCGCAGCTTCGAATTCCCAGCCCCGGACGGCGCTGGGCCGCGCACGGGCGTGCCCAGCACGCTCGATCGCCCGTGGAGCTGGGGCTCGCGGCGCCGCCCCGTTGACGTCAGTCCCAATCGGGCCTTTTCCCGCCCGGCCGCGATCATCCGGGCGGCGGTCCGAGGGATCTGCCCGCCCTCCAAGCCCAATGGGGCGTCGCGCGCCCCACCATTTCCCCGGAGATCCAGGCCTTGCTCTCCTATGACCCCTCAGGAGTACTTGCACATGAAAACGCTGCGCCTGGAGAACAGTTTTCGTCGACGCCAGGCGCAGCAGACGGAATTCGACTCACCTCGCAACCTCCTCTCCACCACTACTCCCCACTATAATAAGCATCGCTAATATTGTCCTTCATTTCCGGGCCGAGAGGGTCTTCCCAGTGTCGAGACTCGTTGATAAGCCGAGGGCGACGTGGTTGTGGAGCAAAGACACAAGCGCTGTTGCCGCGCGGCCAGTCGGGGTCAGATTGGGGCCACGGAAGCGCCCGCGTCAGGATGTGTCCCGAATTCGAATCCTCGTCGCGCCTTCCTTTCCGCCCTGATGGCTATTCTAGTCGGGCCTGCGTTCGCGGTAAGCATACCTTCGTGTTTCGCTATCATTGAAAACTCTGACCTTGAACACATCCACTCGCTCGAACATCTCCTCTCCGCCGCTATTCTTATTCGGACAGGCCTTCCGGGGAGCTCGGGTAGACTCTGCTCCACGTGAAGGGCCCCTAGAAGCGAGCGTGGGGGTGATATGTCGGTCGATGTGAGCCCCAACTCTAGAATACGAACCCAGCGCGGACACACTTCACCTCTGGCGCCGTCTTCAGCGAACCCAGGCGGGCTTCGATCGACGTCAGCACCTTTGTGGCGTCACCGATCCGAGCTCCATGCCGTCACTCCTCGGTTGCGGATGCCTCTTATAGAGCTCGTCCACGGTGAGCATGTCGCGTGAAGATGTTCACGGCCGCCGTTATGTCTTCGGTTATACGCACCCGAGGTTGAATCTCTTCCTTGTCTTCTCACCTTGACGACGAACCAAAGGCTGGGGGGACATGTGGGAGTCCCCGACCCCACACTCTGGAAAGTAGAACGGTGAGATTAGCTTCCTCGTAGTTCATCCGGTAGCACGTGTGCAAGCTTACCTATAGGTTTTTTTTTCGTCAAGCCGGGGTAGAGGTGGAGCCGGTTGAAATACTACTATTGATCGAAGAGCACGAAGGCCTGTAAGTTGGCGAAAGAACATCCCGTAAGGGATATGTTGGTAAGCACAATGCTCACCCATCCGACGGTGTATTGCCAACTACCTCTGAATCTCGTCTCTCTTCTCGTCCTTTGCAGTTTCTCCGTTTACCGTCAGGTTCTTGTCTTCGCCCCCGGATCTTGAACCACCCGAGGCGACGTCTCGACGCGAATCCGGGGTGGAAACCTGCATAGACGTATGTGAGTCCCCACCCAAAGACAAGACTCTCGTATACTCTGACCCTAGATCCATGCTCATTTTCCGCGGTCTCATGCCAACAGCTTGGAAGCGGGAAGCATGAGTTTTCGAACGCATGCACATCCCAAAGTTGTCCCTCGGGGAGGTGCGCAAATACACCCGCATCGCGCCGCCCGCCCTCATGCCCTCCCGCTGTCGCGGCGCTCGGAACGTCCGGCCAGGCCGCCCGCTCGCCCCAAATGTTTTTGCGAACCATCCGGGAACCGCTCCGACATCGCCCAATTCCGCGGCCGCAACTTTTGCTCGCGGCACCCTGAGCCCTGCACCCGCGCTCGGAACGAACGCTACGAGCGGCAAACATACGCACCATGCCGATGCCGATGCCGACGAAGATGAAGCAGTCCTCGGCACGGTGGAGGTACGAGTTCTCCCGGAATGGCGGATGCACCTCATGTTTTTCATCTTGCCTCCTCCTCTACAGCTTCCGGGCGCGCGCGATCGCGACGGCCACGCAAAGTGTTCTCTTCAAAGGGAAGGTGGCCGACGAGCGAGGCGAAGAAGATTGCGATGGGCGTCGCGGCGACTTGGGGTGGCTGCGCTGGAGAATCTTCGTGGGTACTGGGGAAGTACACTAGTGCACGAAGGAGCCGCATCGTCGCGCATATAGTGAGTTCGGGCGCGCCGTGCACCAGATGACCCTACTACTCCACCGTGTTTCTCATTTCCCCTCCTTTTCCAGAGCTTCTAGGCGCGCGCGATCGCGATGGCCACGCCAAGTATTCTCTTCAAAGAGAGTGTGGCTGATGGACGGGACGGTGGAGATTGAGACGGGTGTCGCGAAAACTTGGGGTGAACGCGTTGGAGAAACTTCGTAGGCCACTGGGGAGATGCACCGGTGCGTGAGGAAGCTACTTCGACGCGCATATAGTGACTTCGGGAGCACCAGATGACCCGGCTACTCCACCGCCATGAAGAAGGTACGCACTGCGGTCAAGTTCTGTGCGCATAGGCTCATCTTCGACCAGGCCGAGGAATAATGGTTGATGTTTAGATGACGTCTGAGACACGTATACGTGGTTCCGTGGGCTCAATTATCTGCGGTAAGCCCGACGTGTTGCCCCTCTCAGTGTCTTCCACGCAACCTAATCAGGCCGAGATTTTGGTTGGATTTCCTAGCCACGAATGTCGACATTATCGCTCACCATCAACGAGGTCGGTTCCACGGTCTTCTATCTCTTCAACATACTCCGCCATTGTAAGAAGAGAAGAGGAGGGGAGGGGCGGCTTTGTGTCAACGGCTGCCGCGAAAGGTGAGTGAAAACCACAGCATGGGGTATGCGTAACCGTCGTCCACGCCGCTGATGCAGGGATATTCCCATGATGTCATGCACGCCGCGCTCCAGGCCCGGCTCGATAGCTCGCGAAGTAGGTTAACGTTGACGTTGAATGTGGGCCAACCAGGAACGACTCGCTCGGGGACCCCGTGACCGGATTCAACCCCTTGCGATGTTTCCGGCACGTTCGCACGCCGGCAGCGGCGGACGCGGTCTCCCATAACAAGTCGAAACATGCGGAACGAAGCATGGAGGAAAACTTCACCGCAATGTTTGCCCCTGGCTGTGGGAAAGTATCGCTGCCGATGAAGTCGTCTAACCACACAGTCGAACGGTTGGCACCATCGCGGCGCTCGCAGGCGTCCAGAGTCCAGACCCCTGCCGGAAAATCGGGCCGTCCTGCCGCAAACATATTATGTCAGCATTGCAGAATAAGATTAATGTGGTGTCACTACCGACGCGGTTGCTTGTTTTCTTCCGACCGTCTCACAATGCTCACCGTCGACACGCTTTTTTGTCTTTATAAGACACCATGCCCCCATTGTTCACTGTCAAGGCCTAGACTTTACACTCCCCCAGCCCCTGTTCGACGTTTTTCTGCCTGCGCAGCGACTGTGCGACTTCCTGATCTTCCCTAGCCGGATCTCAATGTCCCTAGCCTTCTCGGGCGGTACCTCAATGACTCAATGGACTGAATTATGTGGCAGACCCTGAACTCGAGGCGTCCCCAGTCGAGGTACGCCCGCGCATATATCCTTTCCCTTGTTGTCCTCAGCCCACCATTCCGCCTCCGCACAGCGTGTTCGTCGAGCTCGCGCATTGGGAACGCGCGATAAGCCGCGAAAGAGGCAGGCCGCGTTCCTACTCGATCCCGCGCGGTCGGGGACGTCGGTGCGTATGTTCAGTCGACCCTGAGCGTGTGCGCCGCGCACGCTCGCGATCGGCAACTCAGGTCGACGATTAGCATCGTGCGCGCGCGTCCGATTATCGAAGCCACGCCTCGCAGCGGGAGCCTGGGGCCACGACGACGACGACGCGTATGCGTATGCGCAGGCCCCCGCCTGCGTCATCGCTCCAGGCACCCCCCCTTCCCCTCTCTGCCACACCGTCACACTTCAGAGCCCCAGCCGCGCTCACCCCACCCGGCCCCCCGGGCCCACCCAAACCGCGCGCGTTCCCCCGCCCATTGCAGCGTCGCCCGGGCGTGGGACCCCGCGAGCGTTCGCGCCCCTGCGGCCCCTCGCGCGCGCCGCGTGGCTGCGGCCCATTGGCGCGCGCACACACAGTGAGCACGACGGAGCGCGCGGCGAAGCCTGGGGGACGCGAGCGCGGGTGTGGGGCAGGCGAATGGGAGCACGGGACGCGGGCGGAGGCGCGTGCTCGCGGGGTCGCTTGTCGCCTGCGTTCTGTGGTTCGAGTGTGCGGGTCAGGACTCAGGGGTGCGTGGCTGGCCACTCCGCCTATCGACATCGCTCGTCCATCGCTCGAGCGCCGATCTGCGCTCGCACATGCAGACGTACTTGCTCAAGGGTTGTGGTCTTCCTCCCGTGCCGACTCCCGAGGGTCCGACGCGGGGCGTGCAGGTGCGCGGGGCCGCGTGACTGGTGCGCGGAGCGTCCGCGCCCGTTCCGTCGTGCCATGCTTCCCGACCGGGGGGACCCCAGGGAGCGCGTGCGCGGAGGCGGAGGGGGTGGTGGTGGAAATGGTGGCTTGCTTTCGGGCGTGGGGCGTGAGAAGCGGGTGGGGCAAGAGCGGGTTGGCGAGCGTCGATGACAGCGTGATTGCGGTGGTTGGAGGAGGCGTCGGGGAGGGTAAATGGAAGCGAAGTATCGCGGGTCGTCTCGAGTCGGTGCGCAGTAGGAGAGAAGTCAATGAAAGCGATTTCTGATGGTCGTCAATGATGATGTCGAAGTAGTTAGTCGTAGCCAAGATGCGCTCCCGATGCCAATATGTACCGATAGGTCAAGCGAGGAAGCAATGTTAATGTTAATCACAGCCAATTCGGTCATGCAGCGTCTCGGTATGTGCAACTATGGCATGGCGAAAAGGAGAATTCATGTCATATCAGTTTTACACATGACTATATGCTAGTCCAATCGCGACATCACAGTCTCAAGAATACATTGCATAGAGGAAGCTATGTTAATGTTAATCACAATCAATTTGGTCACGCAGAGTCTCGGTATGTTCAAGCAGCGCGAGAATTCCTGATATGTCGGTTTTTAGATGACTATATGCTAGTCCAATGGCGATATGACGGTCTTGAGAACATCTTGCATGTATTTCTTTTTATGTAAGTATGAAAGAAGCGTTGGGTGAGACAGAAGTGACGAGCGCGGATGATTTCCTGGTGGCATGGGTAAGTTTTGAGTACGACTTCTGATGGTCCTCAATGATGATGTCGAAGCGTTTAGTCACGGACGAAGATGCGCTCCCGATGCTAATATATAACGATAGGACAAGCGAGGGAGCAATGTTAATGTTGATCAAAGCCAATTTGGTCACGGTATGGGCATGTAGATGGCTATATGCTAGTCCAATGGCGATATTACGGTCTTGCATGTGTTTCTTTTTATATAAGTACCAAAGAAGCGTCGGGTGAGACAGAAGAGACCAGTGCGGGTGATTTTCTGGCGGCATGGGTAAGTTTTGAGTACAAGCACATGCGCTAGCGTCCTCGCCGGCTTCTAAACCGAATGGTCGCTATCCCAACGCAGGAGGCTCATCACGTTCTTGTCTCAGGTCTCATTGCTCGGAATGATCACCGTCGCGTACGCGGGGGACGTGCGGATGGCTGTGTCGCCGCACGCGTACAAACGTTGTGCCGCTCCACGGCGGCAAGCTGATCTCATTCGGTCGTCGACGACATCGTCATCGGGCGGTGGGCAGAAGTGTTTAACGCTAATGAAGAGGCCGGATCAGCGCGCGGTGTGATAGGGAGCGCCGATCTACAGAGCACGACGATGCTATCATGAAAAGTGTGCGAGGGAGAGGAAAACGCGCAACCAGCACAAACCAGGGTCCGTCCGCGCGCCCCCTCCTCCTGGCCGAAGCCACCCCATCGCATGGCCAGCGAGTAAAGTTACGATCATCCTCAGCTGGCCACCCGCGCAGCGTCGCCGATTACCGACATTGGAAAGATTGTGGCCGGCTGCGTGCCGTGAGCGTGCAGGCTGTCCTCGCCCCGTTAACCTTTTGTCCTCGCAAGCCCGGCTGCGCTTGCCGTGTTGGCTTTTGCCTCTCGTTTCCGATCACCTGCGGCCCCACCGGCGCCTTATGCTGCCTCTTGTGCATTCCTATTTCGGCGCGGCCACCTCGGCCACACTTCCCGCCGCCCGGGCGGCTGCGATTGGACGGCGGCACGGAACGCCGGCGCGGACTTGCTATCGCGGTGTCCGGAGTCCCGCGTCGCGGGGGCGGGCGAGGGCGCGGCGGGGCCGCTGCCGTCGTGCGCAACGGCGAGCAGCGGGGTGAGTGCGGCGCGGGGGCAGGCACGACGAACACGACGCACACCGTGGGCGCGAGGGTCTGCGCGGCGAGCAGGCACTCGGACGCGAGGTCTGGGCACGAGGGAGGGGCGCGGGGCGTGTGAAAACTAGACCGTCGGGGAAGAATAATTAGTTTGTCCGCTTCGTTCACCATCGTTCTCCCCCTCCTCCTCGCTGCCTCCCTCCTCCTCCTCGCCGCGCGCCGTCTGTCCGTCCGACGATGGCGTCCGTCGCCCACCATCCACAACACCCCTTCTTTACCCACCTCGTCGCCCTCCTCTCCGTCTACGAGCTCGGCCCCTCCATCCCCACCCCCATCCCCAAGTATGACGGCCCCACAGATTGGCAGATCGAGAGCATCCTCCGCTCCCTCGGCGCAATGGCCCGCCGCATGCACACCGCAGAGGAGGCCCTCAGCGCATTCCGCGACGCAGACAAGTGCGGCCCCGAGTCCAAGAAGCGTCGCTCCGTCGGCGAGAGCCCCCCCATGACCTCCTCCCCCTCGTCCCACACAGACACCACCTGCGCCGAGTCCAACGGGTATGCCCCCCATTCATCTCACTCCGCATCCCCCTTCTTCACCCCCACCTCCTCCGTCGAGTCCATACCCGGCACCCTCGATCCCTCTGTCAAGGATGTTGAGATGTCCGATAGCACCAGCGACGACGACGCTCCCTCAGAGCCCACGCCCCTCCCCCCGCACCCCCCCGGCCCAAACGCCAACGTCCCGACCCGCACCCCGAACGGCATGACGATCAACCTCGACGGCGTCGTCAACCCCCTCGACAAGATCCGCCGCGCCGCCGTCGGCGCGGCCACCATCGCCGCCTCCGCCCCGCCCTCCGTCCAGACCGACCACGTCTCCTGCCCCGGCTGCGGCAGGATCATCACCGACACGACGACGATCTCCAAGATCGTGAACATGACGACGGGCGACGTCTCGTCCCCCCTCGTCGTCCCCCCCGGGCCCCTCGCCGCTGCGGCGTTCGAGAGCGGGATGAGCGCGGTCGACGAGCTCAAGCTGCTCAAGACGCAGGTGCAGGACGTCGCGCGGGTGTGCAACGCGGTCGCGCGCGGGGACTTGTCGCAGAAGATCACCGTGCCCGTCCAGGGCGTAGTCATGATCCAGCTCAAGGATGTCATTAACGCGATGGTGCGCCCCTTCCCCCGTCTTGTCCTCTCTTCCCCCCCGCGACAGGCGCCGGCGCTCATCTCCGCCCGCCCCCGCCCGTGTGCAGGTAGACAAACTCGGTCAGTTCGCAAAGGAGGTCACTCGTGTCTCCCAGGAGGTCGGCACGGAAGGGTACGTCCCTCCCTCCCCAGATCTCGCCCCCGATTATCTGCGCCACACGGCCCCACACTCCGAGACGCTAACTCTTCCACAGCAAACTCGGCGGCCAGGCGCTCGTGCTCGATGTCGAGGGTACTTGGCGGGAGCTCACAGGCGTTGTCAACAAACTCGCGGCAAATTTGACGAACCAGGTCCGGTCTATCGCAAAGGTCACAAAGGCGGTCGCGCTCGGAGATTTGTCTAAACAGATCGAGGTCGACGCACGCGGCGAAATACTGGAACTCAAGAACACGGTCAACGGCATGGTCGTCCGGCTACGGGCGTTAGCGGCAGAGGTCACTCGGGTCACGATGGAGGTCGGTTCGAAGGGTCAGTTGGGAGGTCAGGCGCACGTGGCGGACGTCGAAGGTGTATGGCTCGAGTTGACGCGGAATGTGAGTAGCCGAAACCGCTTGTTATGGCGCTAGACTGACCGAGTCTTGAAATGCAGGTCAATCGCATGTGTTCAAGTTTGACGGATCAAGTACGGTCTATTGCCAAGGTCACCACCGCCGTCGCGCGCGGCGATTTGACGCAGAAGGTCGAGATCGAAGTCGAGGGCGAGATGCTTACCCTCAAGGGCACCGTCAACTCCATGGTGGACCAGCTCAGCGCGTTCGCGTCCGAGGTGACCCGTGTCGCGCTCGAGGTCGGAACGCAGGGTATTTTGGGCGGGCAGGCGCGCGTCGAGGGTGTGCAGGGCACCTGGGCGGATTTGACCCGTAACGTAAACGTGCGTGCGCCCCTGTGTCTGCCATTCTCTCGTCGCTCATACGCCTGCTCCGTAGAAAATGGCATCGAACTTGACGAACCAGGTGCGGTCCATCTCGGACGTCACGAAGGCGGTCGCGAACGGAGACCTCAGCAAGACGGTCGACGTCGACGTCCAGGGTGAGATGCTCGACCTGAAGACGACCGTCAACCAGATGGTGGCCCGGCTCTCGACGCTCGCGAGCGAGGTCACGCGTGTATCGCTCGAGGTCGGAACTGAGGGTATCATGGGCGGCCAGGCGTCGGTGCCCGACGTCCAGGGCGTATGGAAGGTCGGTCTCCTCCCACTCGCTTCTCCCCCGCGCGCTTGTGATCGCATACACTGACACGCTGCCTCCGGACAGGGCTTGACGGACAACGTGAACCTGATGGCGATGAACCTGACGAACCAGGTGCGGTCGATCGCGGAGGTGACGAAGGCGGTCGCGGGCGGGGACTTGACGAAGCGGATCGCGGTCGACGTGCGGGGCGAGATGCTGGACCTGAAGGAGACGGTGAACGGGATGACGGAGAGCCTGAGCCTGTTCGCGGACGAGGTGACGCGGGTCGCGAAGGAGGTCGGGACGGAGGGCCTGCTGGGCGGGCAGGCGAAGGTGACGAACGTCGGGGGGACGTGGAAGGAGCTGACGGACAACGTGAACGTGATGGCGGCGAACGTGAGTGGCTGTATGCGCCCCGGGGAGCGGGCGGGTGCTTATTATTATGCTATAGTTGACGTTACAAGTGCGGACGATCGCGCTCGCCACGGTAAGCTTTCCTCGCATATACGCAGGGTCAACTCGTGCTCATTGGCCGTTCCTATCCAGCGCGCTGTGGCGAAGGGTGATTTGACGCAAAAGGTCACCGGTGTCAAGGTCTCTGGAGAGATCCTCGATCTCGTCAACACCATCAACAGCATGATCGACCAGTTGGCCATCTTCGCGGCCGAAGTCAAGAAGGTCGCGCGTGAGGTCGGAACCGAGGGAAAGCTCGGCGGTCAGGCCGAGGTCGGGAACGTCGAGGGTATCTGGCAGGAGATCACGTATGTTTCCGCCTTCCTCGTTCTTCTATGCTGCCGCATATACGCGTCGACCGGGGCTAATTTCGCCGCACAGTGTCTCCGTGAACACGATGGCCGGAAACTTGACGACGCAAGTCAGAGGTTTCGCGCAGATCTCGGCGGCGGCGATGGACGGCGACTTCAGTCGCTTCATCACCGTCGAGGCGAGCGGCGAGATGGACTCGCTCAAGACGCAGATCAACCAGATGGTGTCGAATCTGCGCGACAGCATCCAGAAGAACACGGCGGCGAGGGAGGCGGCCGAGCTCGCGAACCGGAGCAAGTCGGAGTTCCTGGCGAACATGTCGCACGAGATTCGGTGCGTCGTTTTTGGGGTGCCCGGCGGGCGCGGCGGGGTGCTGACGGGCGGGCCTGATGCGCAGCACGCCGATGAACGGCATCATCGGGATGACGGAGCTCACGCTGGACAGCGACCTGAACCGCTCGCAGCGCGAGAACCTGCTCCTGGTCCACAGCCTGGCCCGCTCTCTGTTACTGATCATTGACGACATCTTGGATATCTCGAAGAGTGGGTCGCCCCCTCGTTCCTGGCTGGAGTCCAGACCACTGATTTCGTCATCGCAGTCGAGGCGGGCCGGATGACGATGGAGCAGGTTTCTTACTCGATCCGGCAGACGGTGTTCGGCATCCTCAAGACATTAGTGGTCCGCGCGTCGCAGAACCAGCTCGACCTCACCTACGACATCGACCCGGACATCCCCGACCAGCTCATTGGCGACTCGCTCCGCTTGCGGCAGGTCATCACGAACTTGGTCGGGAACGCGATCAAGTTCACGCCGTCGAAGGTTTCCCGCAAGGGCCACGTGGCGCTCAGCTGCCGGCTCCTCGCGAAGGACGACATGCACGTCACGTTGGAGTTCTGCGTCTCCGACACGGGTATAGGTATCGCGAAGGACAAGCTCACAATGATCTTCGACACCTTCTGCCAGGCGGACGGCTCCACCACTCGAGTGCGTCTCCCCCTCTCTCCTGTCCCCTTTCGCCCGCAGACTTGCTGACCCCGTCGTGCGTGTAGGAGTACGGCGGTACTGGTCTCGGACTGTCCATCTCGAAGCGGCTCGTCACCCTCATGTTGGGTAACATGTGGGTGGAGTCCGAGGTCTCGAACGGCTCCAAGTTCTTCTTCACCATCACGTCCCAGATCAGCCCGCTCTCGATGGAGGCGACGCTCACCAAGATGCAGCCGTTCCAGAAGCGGAGCATCCTCTTCGTCGACACCATGTTCGACCAGACCGGTGTCGTCCAGCGCGTGCTCGAGCTCGGCCTCCGGCCGTATGTCGTCCACTCCGTCGCTGAGGTCGCGGACAAGACGACGTGCCCGCACATTGACACGATCGTGGTCGACTCGCTGCATGTCGTGCGTATACGTCTTGGTTTAGATTATTTGGGTGGCGCTAACGTGTACCGATGCAGACGGAGAGCCTGCGGGAGCACGAGCACCTGCGGTACATCCCCATCGTCCTCCTATCCCCAGTAAGGGTTTCCTCATTCGTTATTTCGGTTCTCGATGCTCATAGCTCTTGCTCAATGCGTAGGAACTGAGCCCACGCTTGAACCGTACGTCCATGACGTCACTGCTTCCCTGTCCCCCTCTTTACTCACGGTTCATATAGTCAAGTGGTGCCTCGACAACGGCATTTCCTCGCAGATCACCACCCCTGTGTCGGAGCAGGACCTGGCGTCTGCGCTGATCTCGGCGTTAGAGTCCAACACGGTCACGCCGATCGTCGCGGAGAACGACGTCCCGTACGACATCCTCATCGCCGAGGACAACCTTGTGAACCAGAAGCTGGCCGTGAAGATTCTCGAGAAGTACGGCCACCAGGTCGAGATCGCGGAGAACGGCCAGCTCGCGGTCGACGCGTTCAAGGCGCGCGTGCAGCGGAACAGGCCCTTCGACGTCATCCTCGTAAGCCTAGGCCGCCTTCTCGTGGGTAATGCGGCGCCGGGTGCTAACGAAGGGTTCTATGATGCAGATGGACGTGTCCATGCCGTTCATGGGCGGTATGGAGGCGACGGAGCTCATCCGCACCTACGAGCAGACGCACGGCTTGGAGCCCACACCCATCATCGCGCTCACGGCGCATGCTAGTACGTTTCGTCCGTGGTTGCTGGGTTGGAGCGCCTTCCCTGACGCGTTCTCTTCGCAGTGATTGGTGACCGCGAGAGGTGTTTGCAAGCCGGTATGGACGACCACATCACGAGTAAGCGGAGACGTCTCGCCGTGCTACGCTTCGACTAACCTTTCCACCCCAGAACCATTACGTCGGAGCGACCTCATGAACTCGATCAATAAACTTGCTGGCGAGAGGAAGCTGGCGCTGGCGCGGAGCCGCTCACAGCACCGATCGACGTTCCCGATGCACACCCTCCTGCGCGAGTTCCGGTGACCCTGAGCTCGTCCCCCATTTCCTCCCTTCCTCGCCCTCCGTTATCGTTCTCCGCGGCACCCCCACCACCATCATACCTCCGCGCCCGTGCCCCGCTGTGTTACTGCCGTCCTGACTCTGATTTCGTTGTGCATGTATTACCATCGTATCTGCCTGCTATGTGTCCATCTCGATCGATCTGTCCCAGCCTCTATCACTCTCCCGGCCCCGCTTCTCGCCCATCCTCTATCTCTCTCGCGCGCTCACGACTAGTCCACCACACGTCTGCATTTTTACGTACTCGCCTCTCTCGCATCTTTGTATTCTTTCCCTCAACAGCACGCGCCTCCCTGCCCATGCCTATGTTAATACCTCTTTTCCTCGTCCGCGCGAGGCTTTGCACCGCGCGCCCCCGGCACTGCTTAGGAAGGGCGGCGCGTGTTTAGTCTCTCCCACTGCTCGCCTGCATGATAAATTGCAGCGTATATACGAACGTCCCTCCACGAAATACACACGCCATTGTCTCATATCTTCATAGTACTTTGCGTACAGCGCACGCAGTTTCGAACGACAAGGTTGCATAGAGTCAGCAAGTCCAGGCTGCTCGATAAAACAGTGCAATAATATACGCGCCCTGAACAATCCCGCCACTATGCTGACTAAGCACCTGCTGCATACGAACTGTCATCTTGCATCTGCATCGCTTCCTCAACCAGAGCTACGACCTGCCTTGAGGCACATCCGAAAACCGCGGACACATGATGCGACCACTTCGTGAGAACCCACAACGCAACCATATAAGATGTATCGTCTTCATCCCACCGCCGTCACCTCCTACTCGTGTCCACCTGCCAGCTTGATCATCCGTCCACTTCATAGAGTGTTGCACGGCGAGTTACTTTTCCCAAGGTGGCTGGATCTTCTGTTTGAGTCTGACTCTTATAGCTGACAGGATGAGTGTAGGAATGGATAGTCCGCCCTCCCTGACAGGATCACTGGTAGATTGCCACTCGGATGACCACTCCGAGTCTCCAAGTTTTGCTTCAGATAGTGAAAGCGAGGAATCGTTCGCAAGCTCCGAACTGGAGTCTGGACAGCTGTCCCCTTCCTATGACTCTCCAGACGAAATCAAGTGCGTGTTCGACCCCATAGTCTTACAGCGGTGAGTATCGTCCGAAACGGCTCTCAGGACGCCAAGCTCTGACCGCATGTGGACAACTAGCCACTTTAACGAGATCGTGGCTGCAGGATTCTGTCCTGGTTACCTACCTCAAGAACGGGCAATCTCAGTTTCTATACCGATTTCAGCGTTGGTATCCTTCGTTCCATCTCATTCCCTCGTGGCTTGGGACAAACGCCTGTTGAAGCAGAATACTTATCTCGTACTCGCTATCTTTTACGCCGCGGACGCGACGTATCCCTCTTTACTCGATCACCTGTCGCACAATCAAGGAACGAAAACTCTGTTCAGGGTTGGGCTGACCCAAACGTACAAACCCACGTTTTCTATAGGGCACGTTGGGTCAGACACCAACCGAGGGAGCCTAGAGATGCTAGACTTCGATATCAGCCTGTCCTTGAATCACGTCATGAACGGGCTCTTTCATTCCGTTCTGCGTCTTCGGTGTCAATACACCACGCATTGGGCAGGTGCGGAGGCGTTACATTTTGAGCTCGCGTCGGCGGCCACGCACCGGGTGGAATGTGACGTGGCGAGTGCAATGCGCGAGGTGAGAGTTCTCTACATCTTACGGATACGGACCATGACATAGCCTGCTATTCATATTTCAGGAGATGTCACGTTCGGATCAACGCGAGGCGACGGTTTTACAGTGCTACAAGCTACCGCCGGATCCACTCCCCCACGGAGAGGTAACTCATGTCAACGTCCCGCTCATTGCTTTCAGTTACCTCCTGCGTCGCTTCGTAGTGAGTTTAACGTACGCACAGTGCCCATCCGTCTCACATCCTCATATTGGTTTTCAATAGCTTTGTTCTCGGTTTTGCCTTGTATGCCACAAACCGGTCCACACAGAATATGACGTGCTGAGGCCGTACATCTGCTCGTCGGGCCTATGCGCCTATCAGTTCTACTACTATGGACGTGGTCCATCTCTTGAGGTGCTCTCACATTGCTTCTGGACGTGTCATCGCCGAACTGAAATGCACGTGTTTGAAGTACGAGATTAGCTCCAATCCTACCGTCGTGGACCTATTAGTATCATTTTCTTACATCGCGGCGCGGCACAAGGCCCTTAATCCCTTGCCCATGGGCATTGGGTTGCGTGTAAAGAGCGCTTCAAATGGAGACATGGAAGACTTCGAGGCGCTCTCGGAATCTGAGGCAATTTTATAGCATCCCTTTTACATTCACAGATGTCACTAACTCACTGTTACATGTACATGCAGATGTACACTGCAGTAGCGGACCTTCTTCGGTCAATCCCTCCTGTGAGACTCCGTAGTTTCCCTGTTCTGTTTTGGGATCTGACGTCATAGTTTATTAGATAGCATTGGTTCATAAAGCCCTGGGAAAAGCGACTGCTATCAGGAACAATACACACGGTCCTCGGGTGCAAGAATTGTACCCCTCGGTCCCCGCTTCTGCATGGACCATCTTGCGATGGTGCATAGCTTCATGCCGCTCCCAGATAGATGAAATTCGACTTCCCCACGAGACGCTTCAAGGCGTAGGTGAGTTTAATTGTAATTATCTGTGCGTAGAAGGCTTATTGACACCCATGTAGGCTCTGAGTGGCGCCAGTTCAGGCTCACCTTGGCAGCACCGGAGGCCGAGCACCGCTTCAGGAAAGAGATAAACCTTGCTCAAGAAAGAGACGCTAACTCGAGGCGCTACCCATCGCTATACGTACGCACTAGTCTTCTCGCACATGCTTGTCTCGCATTTCTGATACTCCGACTTCTCGTAATATGCAGGCGTTTCACGGCTCTCCAGCATGGAACTGGCACTCGGTAGCCGACAATCGTTTGTGAAGTGTTTTGTCCCACTCACCGTTATGTTCAGATCATACGGCATGGACTGTGGTTTAAGACAGTAAGAACAGGGCGCAAGTTGGGTGACGGTAAGTCTTACAAACAATGGCTCAAAGTGCATTGTGAACTAATATATGCACAGGCGTGTACTTCTCAAAAGAGGGTGCGGAAGCTCAGGTTTACACTTCTGCTGTGGAAGTGCCTTCGGAAAGTCAATGGCCAGGGTGTGCGTTCCGCGTCAGGCGGTGTCTAACGCTCGCGGAAATTGTAAACCTCCCGGCCGAGTTTGTGTACGCGCGCGAGTCGCAGAGGAACGATTCGACTCTGGAGCCTTCGCAAGATGGGAAGTCAGACCCTGTCCCTGTATCAAATGGCCCGAAGGACGTGTTCGTCGTCGATAGGATCGAGTGGATCATGTGGTGAGTTAGTTTTCGATCTTTCCTCGCCCTTCGCTAATGACTCCACCGCGCACCCGGGCCCCTCCTGTGAGGGCAGTCGCTATCTCATTGTCAAGGGCACACCGATGGACACAGGTCCAATCCTTTCAGCTCTCTCTCGAGCCTCGTCAGGTCCGCATATGCCAACTGAGCCAGCCACAGCATTGTCACGGTCCGATCCGATGTTCGTCCATCTCGACCCCAACCACCCAACCATGATGGGAGAGGTGCGAGTACACATCCCAGACCCTCACGCGCGAATCGCGAATTTGTTAAACAACGTCAACCAAGGGTATCAAGAGGAGATAGTATATGACGAAGTGGATGAGGGTGTATTTGGAAGGGTCGAAGCGGCAGGCTAGGTTTTAAGTCACGCTCGCCGGCGCGATAACGGTCATGTATTTATTTGGACGTGCGTGCTATTCAGTTCGCCGCGCGTTTGCGACGCGGGCTCCCTGCTACCCCGGAACAACTGCGTTCGACGACCCGCCTGCTTGTTCCAACATGAATGTAAACTCGTACGGATAGTTTTCCGGTGCACGCTCTGTATCTCGATCTCCACTTGATCTACATTGAAGCTCCGCTTGATCTCCGCCGCACGCATCTTGCCCTTGGCTGGATTCTTCCCATCCACTGACGCCATCCTTGCGGCGACACTTCGTATATCTTGTCGCTTTCTGTTATCCCAGCTCGGTCTACATGTCATGCAGACGGTCATAGAACACCCAGAGGACGCATATATGATGGAATTCGACTACGATGAGAATGGGAGGGTCAAGCCTGCCACAGAGGATGGCCAGGGCTTCATGTTTTCCAAGCGCGCCCTCAATGCCCAGTACGCTGTGAGCACGCATTCTTGGTGACTCTATGTAGATGCTGAACTAGGTTCGGTATTGGAGAAAATGCAAAGACTCTACAAACTCTACCCTCCCGCGCAGTGCCTCAGCAGGCGCGATCTCCCTAACGGCACTAAACGAATCCCTGTCTCGAAGGTGCCCTCCCGGCGAGTTCTATTTGGTTCGAAGAACGACTTTGACCCAATGGAAGATGGTCCGTACCTTCGCAACTACGGCTGGGCCTTCACGGATGCCTTCGCCTTCGACTATGCAAAACGTCACAGCCTTGCGCTTGACCTGTCTCCGTACCCCGGCTTGAAGGAGCTCGCGGGCCGCGCCGTCGTCAAGTTTGCTGATCTCTCAGACGATCCTCCCGAGAAGCAGAGCTCGGAGCTGTGGGCGAATCTGCGTGTCATGGTGTGTGATGTCGTTCTCGAGCATATCGAGGGCGAGATGGGGTTCAGTCTCGAGGTCGGAGACCCGTTCTGTGGCGAGTACACGTCGATGATTGTCCTGTACACCAACTACAACATTGTGAAGCGGCATTGGATCATTGAGAGGATTACTCGGAGGGGCATGCTAAGACGATCGAGAAGTTGAACAAGATCATGACGCCGCCGGGGGAGGAGGAGAGGGAGCCGCTGTGGTGGTACGACAGAGAGAACCCAATCGTACGTGTGTCCAGCCCTATATGCCACTGTACACTGTCTAACAGTTGATCGTTCAGGATCTTTTTGAAACACCTGCCTGATGAAAACGGCTGTTGGCTCATACAACGAGCCTTTTTCCTTTACGACACCGTTGTCGATTTTCTCCTCACTGTCAGAAAATAACTTGACAGTGAACAGACCGGGGCAATACCGTCCCGGAGGTTTACCTTGTGAGAGTGGGTGGTGATAGGGGGATGCAAGTCTGAGCTCACAGGATCCGACATGCCTTTGTGGATAAGTGAGTAAAATTATAAAAGTAATCGCCATGATGACGGCAAGGTCGAACGCGAGGTTGGGCTCCGGCGCGGCCATAGGAGAGCGCGGAGGGAGAATGAAACTCAGACGCTGACATAACTCTCGGCATAAGGCGGCAAAGTTATATTACAGGCGCCGTTCGAACGCTCCCACCTGGACGAGGACCATCGCGGCGCGCGTGAGACCCTGTTCCTCCGTCGGCTGATATCCTCACTTTGCACGCCTCTGTCCAGGAGGGAATCTTGTCAAAACGACCCCCCACACGCGTTCGACTCTCCTCCTAGTCTTTCTTTCAATATGGTGGAACCGCCAGCCAGGTATGCTGCATGTATCTTCTCCTGCAAGGATTCGAGACAGCATCCGCCGTCTCCCATGGTTGCGCTTCTGACGACTACTCTTGGATGTAGTGCCCCAGCCCATCCGTCTACACGGAAACAATACCATTCTCCTTCGATGAGCCGCCATGAAAACCAGCCGCCCCCCTGCACTGGTCCTGGCAAGCGACGGAAGGAGGCTTCGTCTGGTTGGGCTACGGTTGTGATAAGTTGTTATATGGGAATAGGATGCAAGGCGTATAATGTTAGTCATACTCCTATTCTATGTTCCTGTCTTGACCGCGACATGCAGCACTGATGCAAGCGGGCTCTATTTAGACGAGCCCCGGATCGCGTCTCCATTCGGGCTTCGTGAGTCGACCTTCCCTCTCCAGATTGCAAATGGTTGCTGGCGAAGCACTGCACGGCAGAGTCACCAGGCTCGGCGTTCCCCCGAGCGCGCCCTTGGATGGGCGGCATTTCCAAATACGGCATGCGTCGGGGGGCGGTGCCTCTGCGGCACGGTCCATATCAAGAGGGACTCGTGATCATTATCTCCACTTCGGCATTGCTTGCCCGGCACCGCCGTCGATCGTAAGTATAAAATCCGCACGTCGCATTAAACAACGCTGTCAACGTCGATCCTCCCTTCCCTCATCGCAACACCCACAACGACGCTAACCATGTCGGCCGTCAACTTCCCGACCCCCTTCACCTTCCACGACTTCGAGCCCGTCACTCTCGTTGAGCTCCGCATGCGCTTCTATTCGTGCACGATACGCGCGAAACCACTCTGGTGGGAGAAGGTGCATGACCCAGCGATCGTCGCCAAGTGGCGCGTGGAGATCTTGGAGCACGATATCGAAATGAGGGAAAGATTGTGGGGAGGGGTGAAGTACTTCTCCGTGAGGGAGGTCCGTGGACCCGCGCCCCCCGACGATGAAGACGGTGACGCCGACCCCGATGTCGACGACGACGACGATCCTCGAGGACCGGTGAAGCAATGGCCTCGCGACCCCGTAACGGGGGCCCAACTTGACTACATCATCGATTCGTTGAAGTACGCCGCTACCAAACACGATGAGGAGACTGGCATGTTCGTAAGTTCCCATTGTACCCCTCCTGAGCAAGATAGTCAATTCTGATGCGTCCTCTCTCAGCCAGCCGCGGTTCATGCCGTGTACGAGTCGCAATCGCTCATCTCGCCCGCGCTGAAGAGCGAGCTCATCGCGGCTGTTTCGATTCTGGAAAACGTCCCAGAGGAAGAGAAGGACTGGCACCCCGGCTCCAACAACCAGGTCCTCGATCTCGTACACCCGTCCCTCTACTGCCTGCGCATCGGAGAGACGCTCGTTCGCAAGGCAGACACCTCGAGCGGGGATGCGCTCGAAGTCATCACCAACGAGAAGTACAAAGACAGGCGCATCGACCTAGACGACACCTCGTACGCGCTGTCGGCCAAGTACCAGTGGCTCCCTACCGACTTCACCGTCTCGGAGTCGGGCGCCGTCACCGCCGCGGGATACATCAACAACCTCCACCCTGTCCGCCACCGCGCACTCTACCCGCCCATCACCTCTGTGCTCGCTCGCTTCGTCCCCCTCTTCGAGCGCGTCCTGGGAGACTCGCTGTCGCCCAAAGCACCGTTCACCATCAATGTCGACCCGTACTCGTGGTATCCGGAGCCGGAGGTCCCCTATCCCGAATGGAATGCGGATCTCCCCCACGGCGAATACGACAAGCTGTACAACGAGTGGGACGCGAAGTACCACTGGCCCACCATCCCCGACCCCGTGCCATTCGACGCTTGGAAAGTTCCGGACTTCCCGCCGTACGAGCTGAAGGGCCGCACGCTGCAGGTCATCGTGAAGCTCGCGAACATCATCCTCACGCCCGAGAACCCGAAGTACGCCGGCGGGTCGTGGCACGTGGAGGGGATGGAGAACGAGCGGATCGTCGCGACGGGCCTGTACTACTACGCGTGCGCGAACATCACGGAGTCGCGGCTCGCGTTCCGGGCGGTGGTTGGGGACGGGGAGGGCGTCGACATGCCGTACGAGCAGAGCGACTACAAGGGCTACCGGGCGGCGTTCGGGTTCGGCAACGACGATCCGATGAACCAGCGGCTCGGGCACATCGTCGCGGAGGAGGGCAAGTGCGTCGCGTTCCCGAACTTCTACCAGCACCACGTCGACGGGTTCGAGCTCGCGGACCCCACGCAGGCTGGGTACCGGAAGATCTTGTGCTTCTTCCTGGTCGACCCGACGGAGAAGATCTTGTCGACGAGCGACGTGCCGCCTCAGCAGGAGGACTGGGCGATGGACGAGGTGGAAAAGGCTCCCGCGATGCAGAAGCTTCCCGTCGAGCTGTTCGACGAGATCACTGCGTACACGAAGGGCGGCTTGATCTCCCGGAAGGAGGCGGAGGAGCACCGGGCACGGCTGATGGAGGAGCGGTCGAAGTTCGTGGTGACGCTCAATGAGGAAGTGTTCGAGGTAGAGTTCAACATGTGTGAGCATTAACAACTGTACGGCTTCCAGCTCAGTGGGTTCCCTCGTACCAGTCTCCGTCGGCGCTGAGCAATCAGCACGGTGCCTTATGCCTCGTAGCTGAACAGTCTCACACTGCATTGGTATTCGCACATTGTATATTATGAGGAGGGGGTGGTTCAGAAGCACAGCGTACTTGTACTGTATATAGCCTATATCGCCTTCATGGGCACCCAGCCTGTATCATGTAAAGGTGCAGATGGAAGTGAGCTATGTATGCGCAAGATCTCAAGTGTAATGCGTAATGAAGTTGGATGTGCACCAGTTCTTCACCGAGAGGCCTCGAGATCGGCGTCGTACACAATCATGGCAGGTCCTCTGTCGCACGAATGTCAAACAGTTAGTTATGACTGCAATCAATTACATCGAAGTAAACGCACCGCTTTTCCTCTTGCTGTGATGGCAGAGCAGCATGATAATGGTAGTCAGCCTGTGACATCTCGCAGCCACGAGAGGCACTCACGCCCTCTTTCCATCGAATCTGCGCTCGGAGCTCCGTAAGCCCACAAAGCAGGATCACTTCGAACCGCTGTTCGTAGTACTCCCCCTTGGGCCCTTTCCGGGGTTTACGATAGACTTTAGAAGTATCGGCATAGATAGTGCATAGAGCGGTATAGAACTCTGCGCAAACACACTCCGTGGGTGGATGAAGTGCCTAAGAAGACGCGACGCTTACCAGGCCTGACATCAGTCCACTTAGGGTTTTTATCAGGTCCGCGGTAGCACAAGATCTCGGCCACGATGCTGTTGAGTACCCGTGATTCATGGGATTCGACGTGGTACGTCTCCATGATCTCCTCCTGTTCCCTGACTCGCCTTCCCTAAAGAAACCTTTTCATCTTCAACGTCAGATGCATTTAAGAGACATACATACCTTCTCCAATATTGTGGAATATCCATTGGGGAGAAGCATCCGCCCGGACGGCCGCGTGAGTAACTCCCCGCGCCGTGCGTAGTGCTCGGGATCACTGGCGTCGTATGGTACATTGGCCTTGATGCCGTACGTCATCTTCATGACGCGCGCCGATACGAAATGCTCAAGGAAGAAGCACACTGCACCATTGGCGACTGCCTTATTCCTATCAGGCACGAAAAATGGAGAACGGTGAGGATACATCGGAGTCTCTGAATGTTGTACATACGTGTGCGAATCGGGGCGGCAGAGAGTAAGGCCGAGCTCTCCTAGCTCACGTTTAAGGTTGGCGTGGAGCCAGGGGCTTGCAGCGAAACCACCGACAAGGAAGACGGCCTAATAGTAGACTATATGTATGAATACTTCGTAGAGCAGTGATCGGAGGGACAATCGTACCGAAAGTGATCGGCTGGCACTTTGACACTGCGATTGCACCACCTTGACAATGGCATCAAGAGACGGTCGAAAGAAGGAAGCCATTTCGTCTCTGAGGCAACTATTTAGCGCTCCAATTTGTTTGAAAATACGCTAGGAATTGCCTTGTTAACAGAAGCTGACCACGTCGGATCTTGGCTTTTGGATCATTGCATCCCATAGAGCCGAACTTGATATATGAAGATTCCGTCTCATCCTTAAACACGGGCTTAGTGAATTTGTCAAAATACTCGAGCATAGTTTTGATGTCCTCATCATTCCCGTATTTTGATTCCTTCAAAACGGCTGTCAAGAAGCCTTTAGTAATGCTTCGTATAAATAAACAAAAACAGAGATACCCCTGAGGAACTTCTCAACGCGAACGTTCACACGAGTCGATCCCTGAAGGACACCTGAGGTTCGTAACCGTATGTCAGATTGACAGTTACTAGAAGCTATGAAACAGTGCTTACAATCTGCAGAGGTAACTTCCTCGACCGCAACTGGAGCCACGGAGAGAAAGGCATAACTGCTGACATCTATGGTCCCTCCTCCGGCGTCCACAATTATAACGCTCTGTCCATCCTAAAACACAACACCGTCAACGTCTGATGCGGAGCCACAGTGAAGTTTAAGCCTCACGCGCATAGTCTCGTCGGTGAGGCCACTTTGAATACAGAAGTTCAGGCTGGCTTCGCCTTCCGTCACGAAGTGCACGTGGACGTCGCCTGCCGCAGCACTAGGCACGAGCCCCCCCATGACCGCAGCTTCACGTATCTTGCCCTGCTGCAATCCCTCCCAGCCGTTGGGGTGAGAAAGGACAAACTCGATCCGGTCTTCGAAGGAGGCCCAGAGGCTGTCGCCGGCGGCGTGGGTCTCACAAATGTAACGCTTTGCACACGAGAAGAGATACGAGAGGAAGTCAGCGAAGACGGCAACGACATTCTTGCCCGGTGGGAGAGGAGGAAGGTCTTGTAGCCTAATCTCCCCGGAGTCTAATCGCGACGGACGGAGGTGCAGCTTGAACCTGGAGAGGTATCAGACCAAGCAACCAAGAGGAGACGTATACTCAACGAACCATTCGACAAAGATCAGCTCATTGTCCTCAGCTTCCAACTCCATGCCAGGAAGTGTCGCTTCGGCACCGGCAGAGTGGACACTGCCGTCTTGATAGTAATACATGATGGAAGGAATTTTTGAATCTCCAGCAGCGTGCTCTTGGCCAGGGAAACTGTTCCAAGCATAAGAAGGCGATATTGTGCGGGGAAATGTGGACTGGGTGCACCGTGTAACTTCATGAATCTTGGGTACTTCGCCGGGATCAAGAATCGCGTAGGCAATTCCCGAGTACGTTGTGCCCACATCAATTCCAAGGACGAGCTTCCTAGAAGAGCCATTGTAAGGCCGTAGTGCGGGCATTTTGTAGTCAGGAGCAGATGAGGAAGAGGGGGACGGCGCAGGATACGAGACTGGGTATGAAGACTATGGCGGTCGATGGATGATTGGTCATACTGAAGCTATAATGACCCGGGTGAATGGACCGGAGGGGTGCTACGGTAATAGAACATCGTAGAATTTCGCTTCGGTAGCTAAAGTATAACAGGTGCTGTCGACTGAATATCGAAAGTGCTGCGGTAACGTGTTCGTTCTTCCCGCCGAGATCGTAGATGCGGTATCATATTTATCTATCAGAGGGGTGAAGGAGTGATAAGAATCTTCTTGTACTCAAAGAAAGCAGGTCCGCGCGGAGATGAGTGCTGCGGTAGCCCGTGTACGCGAATGGCAAGGTAGCTTACAATTAAACTCGCCTACAACTCATGGAGGAAGACTGCTGGCCATGACCGTGTCGTTTTACTTTCCCTCACTCATTCGATGTTTCTCGTATACCTCCGAGCCATCTTCGTCACTCTGCGTCGCTTCATTCACATGTACATCGACGGGGATATCCCTCAGGAACCATCCAACGACTCTGCCATACCGACGCCTCCAGTTTTCCAGGAGCTTGAACGCGTCAACAAAGAGCTCAAAGAAGAACTGAAGCTCAAGACCGATAAGTTAGCCAAAATCACTTCAGAGAGGCGGGCAGCGTTGGAATGCAATAGTTCACTCGAAACCCAACTCCGTGATAAAAGGAAAGAGGCGGCCAGGGCAATCGAAGAAAAAAACAATCTCAACACTTGGGTTGTGGGCCTCAAAGAGCAGGTGGACGACTGGCGAGCCCGCGCTCACGAGGCAGAGTCGCACGTCGCGCAACTCCAAAATGCTCTCTGTGCAATGGAATCCGACAGGACGAACGCCAGGGCTCTTCTGGACACCCGCGGCGCGGAGCTACGCGACGCCCAAGCGTTCATGACCCAAGTAGACGATGTGACCGATGCGGAGGTCCTCCGCATTGTCAACAATATCAACTCTCTCATACTCCAAACCGCCGCTACCATCACCGATATGCTCCCCGAATGCCGCATTGGGGAGACGAACATTTCAGCCTCCAACCATGCCCGCACCTGGCTTCAAGCCGCTGCTGTGCTACCACCCGTCATCGACAGGGCACTGGGAAGGGTAGGCCACAACGTCGATCCCGTCTTAGTTCAAGTCGCGCTCCAGGGGGCAATGACGACATACGCGCATCGGCTCTGCTCTACCTGGGACTTCCACACCGAAGGGAGGCGCACGCAAGGGCTTTCACTTGCAGACATATACAACGGTCTCAAGGCGCACGGTATGATACCTAGCATATCTCCACGCGAACTCATAGTTACGCCTAACTCCACAGAGGCGCCGTCGGTGTCGGGAAGATGGAGAACGCTAACACGTACTCACCTCAAAACCCTACTGGACCCCAACGGCCACACGCACCAGCGTGAGGCAGAGGCAGTGTTAATGGAGTACATCGTCAATGTACTCCTCGCATGCAGAGTTCAGCTGGATCTCCATGAGCTGCGCGCACAAGTGAAGACCAAGGCTTCCGAGTCCATCTGCGACATCACCCGGCTCGCGCTCGAATTCCAGCGCGTTACTGGTGCGGTCATCGTCTCGCACGACCTCCAAACTACCCTCGTCAATCCCGGAACTCCTTTCGATAGCGATGCAATGGTTGACGAGGGGAGGGATGCCAGAGGAAAAGGCCGACGCAAGGTTCAGATACGGTCTCCGGTATTGTGCACAACGCAGTTGGGTGTTCGAAGGGAAGAGGTCGTCCAGAACGCAGAGAGGGATGGAGGTAGAAACGCCACCATCGAGACACTACTTTCGAAGTCGCACGTGGTGCTGGAGACGATGCTGGAGCAATTGTATAAGGAGCAGCAGGGAGAGAGAGATGGCAGTCATGGTGAACCGGCGCAGGCTCTTAAGCGCCAAGCTCCCGGATTTTGACTCTTGAGTCTTAGCCTCTTTTATCGATAATGTCTTCTGTACGTTGGTAATCCCCGAATGCGAATGCGAACTCTCATTCTTGATGTTATGCATGCAAATTGTGTGCAGAGGGCCGGCGTCGAAGACACATCCTAGTATCTTTGAAGTCAGCCAAACTAAGCCCGGGGGTATTAAAACTCAGACATACTCCGCTTTAACGGAATATATCGTGAATCATTCGTATTACAAACACCGCTCATTATATTATTACTAGGATCTACTAATGGCTTTTTGTAATTCCTTGCTTCGAGTTCATCACTCAGCCATCAAGTCCCCCCCAGCGTATCGGGCGCCGCTGACCCCATGTACCAGCTCTGGTGGAGGGTCCATGCAGGGAGCGAGGTGCGCAGGCTGCAGCCTTCAAGTGTATGAATATCCGCCGACGAGTGACCACGATATATGCAAGCGGTCACGGACCTAGACGACCTCGAGAAGAAGGAGGAATTGTTTGAGTCTGATACGCGCATCTATTTGCACCCAGTAAGCTCCCCGGCTCAAAGTAGACAGGAGAAATCGGAGCCTCGCGATCAAGCTGAACGAGGAAGTATTCGAGGTACAATTCAATGAGTGTGAGCATTAAACGACGTAGGACGTCTGTTGTCGTGTCGTACAGTGTAACGCATTTTATTCTGCATTCTATGCCTCTCTTCCCAGCAACCACTCCAGACCACCCCGAGCATCTTCCATGATCGTCCCCGATATCTTCATGTTGGGCCAGTTGTAATGAACACCATGGCCCACTCCCGGGAACCTGGACAGAGCATGAGGTTAGCACAATGCCTACTCCTGGAAAGTATCTGCTCACACTTTGATCTGCGTTTTCACGCCCGCCTCTCTCAACGCACGCTCGTAGATGATCGCGTCGTCGCGGAGAGAGTCCATCCCCATCGCGTGGACGTACGCCGGTGCAAGCCCCGCGTGGGATGGGTACAGTAGTGGTGCGAAGCGCGGATCAGCAGACGGGGCAGCATACATTTCTGAGGTAGGCCGCGTCAGCAACGATGGGAGGCAATTGTACTTTTGAGATAAAGGAATCGTACTGAAGAGGCCGCTGAGCATCGGTCGAGTGAGCGGTGGGGCAGACGCATTCTCCTCGTACGCCCTGAAATCCTGTCTGAAGCTGGTAGACCAATTCAGCAAGGATGCATACCAGTTGCGTTGCGTCGAGAATTTCGCTCACCTCTCCGGCAGGACCTCTGGAGCCACTACGTAGGGCTCGCGCAAGAGCTGACCAGTGATGGGAGTGTCCTTGAAGAATGGATCATCACGAGCCTCGTGGGCGAGTACCGCGCTGAAATTTGCCCCAGCAGAGTGCCCTCCGATGACGAAGCCTTTCGTGAGATCCGCCCTGAGCGAAGACGCATTCGATACAACCTGTCAAAGAGAGATCAGCGTCCAAAGTAGCGGGAAACTAGAACACTGCCGTTCGCACCCATTTCAGAGCTGCGTAGCAGTCGTTGATTCCAGTAGGGAAAGGGTGCTCCGGCGCGAGGCTGAGAGGAAAAAAGGAATAGAACAATGTCAGCATTCGCATGGAGCGCGGGGCGGAGGGAACGACGCACCGATATTCCACATTGACTATGACGAGCCGAAGGTCGACGCTGAGACGGCGTAGAATGGGATCGTCGAGCTCAATAGAACCCACACATCCGCCTGGGGGGGGGAGGTAAAGGTCACTACCTCAGACCCCATAATGTCACTGCTTCGTACCTCCACCATGTATGCTGAAGAACAGGGGAAACGTCTCCTGTTCGTTTTCTGTGACTGGCACAATGCAACGGGCGACTATCTCGGCTCCATCATGGTTGATGACCTTGTCCTCCACGGTGTATGTAGAGGCTTGGAGGAACGGGGTCAACTTCAATGCATTAAACACGAATCAAACTAACTTACCTGGAGGGAGGCGTTCAAGATGGTACGCGTTACTGCTGTCTCTGACGGCATGGTTAAAGCCGGCCCTGAGCTGCTCTATGGTCGGGGGCCCTGAGGGTGGTGGCGCATCGGATGCGGCGGCTTGAAGTGCGGCGGCAAACTCGGGATCCATGCTGGTCGGTGTAAGATACGAATGAAAGATGCCTGTCATTCGCAAGACCTGCAAGTGTTATATAGTACCCTAAGCGGGCACGACGGAGGCCCGTGTACGAGCAAACCATCACGCCTTTCAGTGCAGCTCGCAGACTTAATCAGCGCAGCAAACATGACCCACTGTGAGGCCGTGGTACATTGGCACAACACTCGCACATAGTCTCCGGGTGGGAACGATGCGCTCGCAGACTGCGAAGTCCATTAGAGGTCCAGAACTGTCAGGCACAAGACGTGGCGGTGCGTGGTTAGCCCCATCTCTGCAACCTTGTTAGTCAGGCATTCGGCAATGTAGATGAGCTATGCTCCTTACGAAGTGACGATGACCCATGGGCGGCGTGGACCCGATAGTGGTGGTTGTGAGTCACTGAGGGTTGAATAGAATCTGAGTAGATGCTGATAACAAACGGACATGCCAGATGTGGAAAACTATATCTTATCTATTTCAATAGAGTTCAAATCAAATGTTAGTCAGACTCTCAGAGACCTTGTCACCGCGACCATCAGGCACTGCCGCTTGAGTGCTTGATCATCCCGCGAAACGATGCCATATGCGTGGGTCGGCGTGGTATACGGTGAAACTAATGCTCACACATGGCAAACTCCATCTCAAACACATCCTCGTTCAGCAGGACCACGAAGTTCGACCGCTCCTCCATCAATGCTTCCCGGTCCTCCTCTGCCTCCCGTCTGGAATCGCCCACCACGTAACCTTCGACCATATCGAACAGCTCCTGAGGCAGGTTCTTCATCGCCGGGGCCTTCGCCGCCTCGTCGAGGGCCCACTCCGCCTGCTGTGGTGGCACGTCACTCGTAGACAGTATCTTGATCGTCGGGTCGACAAGGAAGAAGCAAAGGATCTTGCGGTGGCCCGGCTTAGACGGGTCGGCGAGCTCGAAGGGCGCGACGCGATGCTGACAGATGTTCGGGAACGCGACACACTTGTCCTCAGCAGCGATGACGTGTCCGAGCTTCTGGTTGAGCGCGTCGTCCTTGGAGAAGCCGTAGACGACACTGTAGCTCCTGCAATCTCCGTTCTCGTACGGGAGTCCCTCACCGTAGTTTCCCTGACCGATTGTTGTACGGAAAGTGAGCCGCGACTCCGTGATGTTCTCCGACGCGTAGTAGTAGATGCCCGTCGCGACGATCCGTTCGTTTGCCATCCCTTCGACGTGCCACGTGCCACCGGCATAACACGGGTGCTCCGGAGTGAGGACAATATTTGCGAGTTTGACTATGACCTGGATCGTGCGGCCCTGGAGAGGGAATGGAACAACGTCCGGGGCGGCTGATGGCTGAAATGGTCTAGGATCCTGTGTTCGCGATGCCAATTATCGTAGACGCCTTCGAATTCCCCATCGGACATGTCCGACGGGCATTCTGGCTCTTCCGCACCTAGACCTTGGTACCAATCGCCCGGACCTGTGTTGATCGCGAGAGGACGGTGAGGCATGATCGCATGTCCAAGGACACGTTCGAAGAGGGGAACAAAACGTGCGAGGATATCGGTGATACAGCTGTAGAGCGCGCGGTGACGCATTGGGTGGAGGTTGTTGATATAGTCTACCGCGACGACTTCACCTGTGGCGGATATCGTGAAGTCCGTTGGCAGCCATTGGTACTTCGTTGACACGTGTAGGTCGTACTCGTCCATAAGATCCGGACGTCGCGCAGCGTACGTCTCATTGGTGAGGACTTCTAGAGAATCGTGACCACGCGTTGTATCGGATGTGCGAATGCGAGTTTTGCCGATACGCGCACAGTATAGGGATGGATGAACGAGGTCGAGGACTTGTCTATTTGAACCCGGGTGCCAGTCCTTTGCTTCGTCGGGAATACCTTCGAGAACAGACGTCGCCGAGACCAGCCGCTCCTTCAATGAGGGTGGTATGAGGATTCCGGACTCGTGAACGCCACGAACTCCACTCTCCTGCGCGGCGTGTCAGTGGAGAAACAGAGACGAACGTCGATGTATACGCACAAATATGCCATTCTGCGGGTCCCTTTTCGCTGCCTCATGCTTCAACTCCTCGAAAATGTAATCGAGCTGAGCCTCCGTGATCGCGTCGCGGGGCCACTGCTTCGGCGTGTCGCCCTCCCTGAAACGCTCATCGCCGCCCCAGAGTCTCTCCACCTCCTCGCAGTCATTGTTGACGATCTCCCGACGCCAGTTGGCGACAATCGCAGTATCGTCGACTTTCTCCCACCACTTTGGCTTGCTGCGTATCGTACCAGAGTAGAAGCGCATCCGAAGCTCCACGAGTGTTATAGGCTCGAATCCATGGAATTTGAAGGGCGAAGGGAATTCAGCGTCTTTCGTCATGATTGCTAGCTCTCTCTAAAGGATGTGAGTGTAAGGGGAGGGAGGGCGACCGGGAGGTGACCACAGTAACAAGCGTACCGATATTATACGTATGTCTTGAGCTAACGGCGTCGCACGGATCAATCCTGAACTGTCGGTAGGTTGTCTTCGATCGGCCTCACTCGGTGTCTATGTAGACGAGGCATGATGTTAGGCGGTGGCCACTAGATTCAAGCCAAGTCAGGCCCGAGATCAAACTTCCTCACGACAACAGCTGACTCTTTGCTCACCTCTGTGTCACCGTGCCAAGCACCCATATTCAATCAGCGACTCATTCGTGCTTGAGGAAAGGAACGAAGAAAATGAGGTGCATAAGGTTTGTATTAGAAGAGAATCTGCGGACAGAACGGACAAGCATGGGCTCTGGAAGGGGAAGGACCTGCGGGAGATCCTCGGAAATCGCTGAGAGCGACCATACCGCTTATGTAAGCACATCGCGTATGTCTCGGCCGTCGCGCCTCGCCCAGTGGCCACTTGCTCGCGCTTTTCAGTTCACCGCACTCTACTCATTCGGTCGCATAATCGAGTGCTTCTTACGAGACTACACCGAACACTAACACCCCTTCAGTGCCGACTGTATTCTTGATCTGACCGCACTTTTCCTGAGATCCTTGTGAGTTTCGGACAGAAGTCCACAGTTCTTTAGGATCACGCAGCACCGTGCTGCTGCGGCAATCCGCGTACACCTCCCTTTCATGGCTATGAAGCGTACTGCTAGTGACCGTGCAGTCATGGACCCCCCAGCCCCAGCGAGAGGCCGAAAACGGTTCCTGTTCGACATTCAAAAAGCGGAGAAGACGGCCGAGCAGGGAATAGAGGTCAAGGGATTGCGTTTGCTGAGTATGTGCTTCTCCGTTCTCCACTAGTGTCCCCTCTCATGGGTCTTGGAAGGTGTCTCCAAAGGCGAAGAGGATGGATCATTCGATTGCGCCATCGCTCGCGCCGACGGCGAGTTTGTGGCGGCCCTTACGTTTCTTGTGTCTGGTGAGTAGCCCCTGTACCTCCCCAATCAAGATTAGGACAGGCCATGACCTGTCCATTCTCCGCTGCAGATGCATCTGAGTACCCCTCCGATCACACCTTTTTCTGTTCCTCGCAAGAAAAGCTACCCGCGGCCGTCTCTTCCGTTGTCGAGAGTGTGCACGAGGAGGGTTCGCGCAGCATCCAAGACATTTTGATGAGGCTTCTTGAGAAGTTGGCGAAGAGAGTGAGTGATTCTGGTGGTAAAGCAGGACAAAGACATGCGCCCAGCGATGACGAGGAAGAGGGTGACGGTGAGGATGAGGACGAGGGTGACTACGATATGGATGATGAGATGGCTCTGCTTGGAACCACTAGCGGGCGGAGTAGGATCGATCGTAGCGTCCTCCAGAGGTGTGTCTTAACGTTCCTTCCATTTGATGCGCCGCCTCATATCGCGTTATGCTGGGCCTCAGAGAATTCAATGAAGCAGTCAGCTACAACTACTCCCCCGGCTTCATTCCTTTCGGTTTGGACGACTTTGCGCTATCCGTATCGATGCCCGCTAAATCGCTCGCCGACACGATCCCCGCTCGCGCGCTCATGGCTTGGGACAAGCGCCTTCTTTCTCGCCCGCAACACCTCACACTTCTCATTTCCGGCTTGAGAGGGGTCTATCCTATCGTGCAGCCTGATGCGACGTATAGCCCCGCTGCCCACGTACACGGCGCGGTTCCACAGTTTCGCGTGGGCCTCACCACGAACTACAAGCCGACACCAGAAGACGCAACGGAGACAGTCCGGAAATACGGGCTCAAGGAGGAGTACGACGTCGAGCCCCAAGAAACTGAACCCATCGAAGAGCTACCCCTCGACAGCTACTACGACGATTACGAAGATCTAGACGCGACTCCCCCTCCGGTCGAGGAAGAGAAGGAGGAGGAGCCGGAAATCGCATTCCGGTCTTTCAGTCTCAGCTCTTCTCTTGAGAGTTTACTGAACAGCCACTTTCTGCGCATTGTGCAGTTCCGCCTTCAGTACGACCTGGGATGGGCAGGCGCTGAGACTCTACGGTGGCAGGTAGAATTGTCTCAGCAGCCCCCCGGTGACATCATGCGCTTGCACGGCCAGGTGAGTGGACGAGGAACAATGGTGTTCGGCGAAAGGTGGCTTACCACGCCGCCGCTCAGGTCATCCGCACCTATGATGCAGCTGATGAAGAGCTCGCGCGAAGCTACATCCTCCCTGCGGATCCCCTCCTCATGCGGAACCCCGAGGAGCCCATCAACATTCCCCTCGTGGCGTTTTCATACCTTCTTCGCCGCATCACAGTACGTTCCCTCTCATGTGTGCCACCCTGATCTGACGACATTTCCTACTCCCCGTAGCTCTGCCCGCGGTACTGCTTAGTATGTCACCAGCAGCTGCAAGATAACCTGGACGCTCTCAAGCCATACGTCTGCAACTCGAAGCTATGTACATACCAGTATTACAACCTCAACCGCGGCCCGTCACTCGAGGTAGGCACGGTTCTGTAAACACCACCGGACACGCAGGCTGACTTTAGCCGGACAGTACGAGATCTGCGCGAACCCGGACACGGTCGACCTCCTCGTGTCGCTGGCATACATCGCGGCCGCAGAGGGCGCGCTCGATGCGCCCCTCCCCGTAGGTATGGGTCTCCGCGTTCGAGTTGACAACGGTCTCCCAGCAGATTCCGACGGCATGGTCGGGTTTGACGAGCTGGACCTCACACAGGTATGATCTACCTCTCGCGTTCTCCCGGGACCGGTTTCTCATCGCTCTCCCCAGATGCGTATTACCATCGCCCGGCTGATCGACCTCTTACCCCCCGTGCGTCGTTATTCTCTGAATGACACACTGGCCCTGACTGATCTATCTTCAGATCGCCGACATGAAGAAACATCTCGAGCGGCAGCGAAAGCCGGGGCAGGCGAAGCCTAATCTCAAAGGCATGGATAAAACGATCCCAGACGCCGCGTGGTCGGTGCTCCGCTGGTGCGTCGCTTCGTGCACGGCGCACCTCGAAGAGCTGCGGGAGGAGCATGAGGTGGTGAAGAATATTGGTACGTGCTCGAACGCATGGTGGTGTGCAACTATTTGACACTAGAATTATACATCCAGGATCGGATTGGCGACAGTTCCGGTTCAGCGTTGGGGCTCCTGATGCAGAAGCGAGGTTCCGTATGGCGACTCAGCAGGCACAAATGGAGGACGCCAACGCCAGAGTGTATCCGTCATTATACGTGAGATTTCGTCGTCTTTCTGCGTCCGACGAAGGCTGATGGCATCGAGTAGGCTTTCCATGGATCTCCTGCCAAGAACTGGCACTCTGTGCGTATATCCAGTTTAGTCATCTTGTCTAGCCCTTATAACACCCCCTTTTTTAGATCATCCGCCATGGCTTGTGGTTCAAGACTATCGCCCACGGAAGGGCATATGGACACGGTGCGCCCGGATCGATCTGCTGTCCCCAATGTATACCGACTTCGTCGTAGGCGTCTACTTCGCAAAGGACGGAACAGTGTCCTTCGGCAGCTACTCGGCGGGCGCGTCCGCCTGTTGGCGGAATAGCGCAATACGCATCAACAGCTGCGCCGCGCTGGCTGAAATCGTGAACCTGCCCCGGAGCTTCGTGTCGACAAACCCCTTCTTCGTCGTCGACAAGACGGATTGGATCATTTGGTAGGCCCGTCTTCGTGTGGTATACCGTGCCCTCTTTCAATGACGAAACACCACCACAGTCGTTACCTGATGATCAAAGGCTCAGGCTCGGCCCCATTCCAGCTACCCTCAACTGCTCAACCTCTCGTACCCACCGCCCACACACTGCCAATGGCATGGGCAACAGTCGGTGGGCCACCGCCGCCAGCCCCACAAGAGGACGAGCATATCCCCTACGTCCCGCTGGACCCCGCGCACCCGCTCACGCTTTCGCACAATCGAATCCGGATCCCACAGCCGTCGTACGCGCTGGAGAAGATCCTCGAGGAGCGGCGCAGGGAGTACGTCCCGGTCGACTACGACGAGGAGGACCTCCGCATCTTCTTCGACGCCGTCACCGCACCCACGACCCCGGAGCCGGAGCCGGAGCCCGAGGCGGAGGAGCCTGTGCGGCCGGCGGGCGACTGGACGCACGACCGGGCGTGGGTGGAGGAGTGCGTGGAGCACCTGATCCCGCCGCCGACGGAGTCGTCTGTGGCGGCGACGACGGCGCTGCAGCGCGAGCTGAAGGCGATGTTGCGCGAGCAGGGCAAGGCGAAGAGCCTGAGCGAGCTCGGATGGTACATGCCTGAAGACCTCATCGGGGACAACCTGTACCAGTGGATCGTGGAGCTGCACACGTTCGACAAGGACATCCCCGTCGCGCGGGACATGGTCGCGCAGTGCGTGGTGCTTTGCTCAATCCCGTAGAGCACATACTGACCTTCGTTCTGTCTGGATTGGCATCGGCAGGGGCGTGAACTCGTTGGTGTTCGAGATCCGCTTCCCCGCGACGTTCCCCCACACCCCGCCGTTCTTCCGCATCCTCAAGCCGCGATTCCTGCCATTCAGCCAGGTGTGTACCTCTAGTTCTTTGCGCACGGCTTCGTTCCTCATCAGCGCATCATCATCAGGGTGGCGGCGGTCACATCACGCTCGGTGCGCGGTATATCTCCGTCAGGTTCGCGCGAATACCTGTTCCTGATTAGCACCGCACATCCGCAGGGGGCTCGATGTGTATGGATCTGCTGACTGCTGACGGTGAGTGGCTTCGGCCGGTGGCATATCACGGATGGGAGCGGTTCACGAACATCCGCCCGTGTTCATCTAGGATGGCTTCCGAGCTACAGGCAAGTCTCTTCCCCCGGTAGCGTTTTTGCGCGCTCTGACCGCCCTCCAGCATCGCTGCTATTCTGCTCCAGATCAAGCTTGCCATCTCCAACCTGGACCCGAGGCCTGCGCGACTTGCCCATAATTGGAACTCGTCAGTGCCTCCCGCCGGCCGACCTTTGCCGTACTGACGATACTCGCAGGCCGTACGGTATGCAAGAGGCTCTAGAAGGGTACAAGCGCGTCGCTGCGGTTCATGGATGGAAGGTTCGTGTGGCACGACAGCGGCGAGGAACGTATGATTGACGAGTTGTCTTTAGATTCCACAGGGTATTGAGAAACTCACCTCATTCTAGGGTTGGGGCCGGGCGTGATGATGCTTGGAATATGAAGAGATAGAACACGATATTCCGTTTTCCTGGTGGCTGACATCTTGTCTGAACATCTCCCTGGCTGCTCATATCGCATCTCGACGCATGCACGTAATGAAACATGGGGACGACGTGTAGCGCTAACACGAGCGTACTGATAGATCGCCGCATTGACCTTTGCAGTTGTACAATCCATGTTTGTATCCTCATACCGTGCCAATTTAGCAACTTGTACCATTGACCTTCCGTTTTACAACACTGCGAAGGGCGAACTCGTCCCGGCAGGCATGTCGACCCGGATCCGGACCATTTGTTGTGCCTGACGTCAACGGCATCAGCTGAATTTAGCCCGTCCCATCATTAGAAGTGATTAGAAACCCCTCCTCAAAGCGGAGGGTGCTTGCCTTATCTCGGGCTTACCGCGGCCTTGGCCGTTGATCTAGGCGGACTAGAATTACATCAGCGCGGCACGGACCAGCTTCGGACGGGCGTCTAAGGGATTTGGAGGGAGGGAGTCGGGGCGCCGTCGCCTTGTCCCCGCCGCCATCGTCGTTGCCGTCGTCCTCGTCGTCGCTCCGCCGTCGAGCTCCCCTCCCTCCTTACCCCCGCCCTTCCTTATCCCCCACACTCTTTTCACGCCCACCATGACGAAAGCAAACTTCAAGTCCGTCCGTGTGGGCCACGCCGCCGGCAAGCACCTGCATAAGCGAGATGGTGAGCCGCGTCTCCACTTTTCCATTGCGCCCGCGCATCGCACAGCTGTGGGGTTCCGTCGGGGCTGGTACTTTGCGAGACGAGCGGTGCTCCCCACTGCTGCGGCGGTTAATTGGCATTGGCGGCGGGGCGCAGGATGTATGTTGGTTTTGGAGGCGGGCCATATCGTGTGCGGTTGGTAATGACGCGAACGGCGCTCAGACGTTGTTCGCAGCGAGCGAGTGGGAGATGCATTAGCAGCTGCGAGCGCAGGAGTTTCCGCATTGTTATCTCTGTTGTCCTGTCCTCAACACATCGCTGAACTTCCCCGCTTGTAGCTTGCTCCACTGGTGGTCTCTACAAGTCTCCTACCAAAGGTCAGAGCGTCGATGCCAGTGAGCCCGTTGAGGTCGCATGGGACACTTCCTGCCTCAACTCCACGGCCATCGACCTCTACCTCTATGCGCCCAGCGCCGACAGCCCCGTCCTCCACGGGTGGCAGAAAATCGACTATTCCCTCGGGAGCTACAATGTCAGCCTCAACGCCGGCTGGTGGAACTACACGAGCCCCATCAGCCTCGAGTTCACCATCGTCCCCTCTGGCGGGTCGCTCTTCATGATCACCACCCCCGCCGGCCCTCTCTTCAACGCGACGTACTCGGGCTCCAGCGCTGCGTCCTCCACCAGCGCTTCCGTTGCCGGCGCCGTCGAGCAGGTCAACAACACCCCCACCGAGAAGCACGGCACCTCCAAGGGCGCCATCGCTGCTGCCGTCCTCGTCCCCATCATCGTCATCAGCCTTCTCGCCGCCGCCTACATCCGTCTCAGCCGCCAGAAGGGCAAGGAGAAGCGCAAGCGGTTCAGCGAGGCGGTCGACAAGCGCATGTCCACGATCTCGACCGACTGGAAGTCCCTCTCTGGTGCTGGCGCGAACGCCGCCATCCGCAACAGCATGGCCGTCCCCGGAAACCGCGCGTCCTCGTTCTCGTTCGGTGCCATCCGTCCCTCGTCGACCGTCGCGGAGGAGGGTGGCCAGGCTGGTATTGGCGCGCGGGGTATGGGCGCAGAAGAGCAGCCACAGATGTCCCAGCTCCGTCCAGGTGTTCGTACGTCCGCATTCGAGAACCGCGTCTCCCGTGTCTCCTTCGCCGCCGATCCTCGCCCCTCTACGGAGTCACGCCGCACCCGCGCCTTCCACACCGGTCATGTCCCGCCTCTCCCCGAACGCCAGGCTTCCACCGAGAGCTCGAGCAACGCGTCGCCCATCATGTCGCCAATCCAGACCGCCGGCCCTCTGTCTCTCACCCCCGAGGATATCCGCGCTCACATGTCCGGTCAAGAGTCCGCACCCCGCCCAAGTATCGATGAGGTTATGCCCGCGCTGGCCCGTAAGTTCCGTTTTACACCTACCATTTGACGTATCTCACACGTTCCTTTCCAGTGATGCGCACGGGCGAGGCCGGCGAGCTCCTGTTTGAGGCCCCGATGCCAACTCCCCCCACCCCGGTCCACCAGTCCACCCCCAAGTCGCCCATCATGGGAGTGATGCCGATGCAGCCTATGCCCGCGAACGTGATGTCGCCCGACGACATGCTCCGGGCGTACGCCGAGCGTCGCGCCACGGGTGCCTCATCCGTTCCCGGTGCCCCTGCGCTCCCTGCTCCCGCCGCGAACTACAACGGCAACGGCATGCGCGTCCTCTACTCGCCCGACACCGTGACGCCCCCCTCGCCGGACTCCGTCTACCCCTCCTCGACGCTCAACCGGAAGAGCCTTGCTCCGACGGAGTACAGCAAGTATGACGAGGATGACGCGTACGTCGGCACCGCCAACTGAACGTCTCCGCTCCATTCCTCGTGCATACCCCGACCTAGTCGGGCTGTTTCCCTTCCTTCTCCGTCGGTTGTAAGATTTCTTGTACTGGTGCAGGGCACATCCCCTTCCCCCTACGGTGCCCGTTGCTAAGCAAGGCTGCCCTTCTGTTCCTCCTCTCCCTGGCTCCCTCCCTCGTGTCGATTACTGTCATTTCAGATTTAGTCCCCATATGATACTCCTTCCACCGTTCCCCTGCCATCCTCCAGCGTTGGCCCCCGTCTGACTTTGCCGTTCCCTAGTCTACCCTGAGAATGTGCCACTGACTGTGTCGCCTCTTGTTCCCCGTTTTCTCCTCGTTCCCGATCGCCCCTGCCATTCGGTCTCCCCACGTTCCTCTCTTCCTCCCCGCCGTTCGCCTCCCGCGAGCAATTGTTCAGTTACCCTTCTCCGCCCCGCTTCGCCTCGATGCGCGCGCGGGGCCGCATACGACAGTGTCGTCGCTTATATACCCCTCCCGGTCCGCCTCACCTGCGCTCGCCGCTCCCCATACACACCCTGCGCAGGAGCGGCGCTGGCCTCGGGCTCCCCCATCTCCACGTGTCACCGCGCCCCAGCATACCCCCGCACCCGCCGCGTTGCCCCTCCCCCTCCCCTTGCTGGACCTCGCGACGACGCGCCGGGGCTCCCGCGGGCGCCCTCACTGTCCCGGTGCGGGCCGGCTCTGCGAGCGCGCGCGCGCACGCCGTTACATATATACACCGTGCTGACTATGTTCCCGCCTGTCTCGTACGTGTACTTTGGGTTTTCTTTACATACATGCGTGCATAGTGCATACATAGGTCCTCCCCTTCCCCTCCCGCGCATTTTGGAGATGCGGGAGGGCGGCGCGGCGCCTGCGCACAGCGCGCCGGAAGTGTTTGCTCTACTTATGTGTAATTTGAATGGATTGTTTCTTGGCGATGTGCGTCACCGGCCTTTGCTGGGGTCAGGGAAGTGCGATGACCGAAGAACAGATGAGTTGAACTGTTCAGAGTTCGAACGTTCACCGGCACCGTTGACATTGTAATGGTGGCAGCAACGGAGGCGAACAATTCAGTGGCATGGGCGATTGTAACAACAAGATACATGGCGAGATAGAGAGTGAATCGTATTAAAGGGAACAAGACATTTACGTGCAGACCATTGTAGGCGTATACGAGAATGAGGTGCTGAGGAAGTAACGTTGTGGTATATGAACGTGGGCTCTTTAAATAGGCCGGAGTGGTAATGTCCTAGGGATATCCCAACTATTAGATCGCAAGAGGGGCGTATAGAGCGAAGGGCGTACGATTGCGTTCTCCCGGTCATACCACCACAACGGCTTCCGCTCCTCCTCACCCGGCGGGGTCATGATCTTGTTCAGCTTCGCGATCGATTCACGAACGGGCCTTCTAGTTATTCGCTCGATGACCCAGTGCCGCTTCGCGATGTTATAGTTGCTGTATAAGGCGATCATAGACGGGTACTCGCCGCAGAACGGGAGCCCGAGGGCGAGAGTGAAGCCCATCTGGCTCTCGATGTGCTCCAGGACCACGTCGTGCACCATGACGCAAATGTGTGGCCAAAGATCCGTGTTCAGCTTCTCAGGACAGTCATCTGAGATCTCTGCAAACTTGATGATAGACCGACCGGCGAGCTCCTCGATGTCAGGATCGAGGGACAGGTCGAGCTGGAGGTCGTGGCGTTTTGCGTAGTCGAGCGCAAATTCGTCCGTAAAGGCCCAGCCGTAGTTGCGTAGGAAGGGCCCGTCGCCCCTATGATCAAAACCGTCGTCGTCGCTGAGGAGGTAGTCTATGTCGGGCACCGTCGTAATCGGAATGCGCTTGGTACCCATGGGGAGTTCGCGCTTGGACAGACCCTGTTGGGGGGGAAAACGCTTGTATAGTCTCTCCAGTTTCTTCGACGGTGATTACCCTCAGCATGCTGCATCTGCATTACAGTAGTTAGATTGAGTGCTTACTGCGTTGTGAGCTCTGACAGAACGTTCAGAGAACCCAAACTTTGGCTCATCATTCGTGAGAGGTGTGACTCTTCCCTGCTCACCACCTTCGAGCTCTGCATCTTCCGGATTCTCAAGACCCGCGGTCATAGTGTGTGGCGTGAAGGGGAGACTTAGCGTCGGTCAACCTACTGTCGATCCAGTCACGTGAAATGCCTAGGAGGCCAGCCGCTGTCCGGCGCCTACTCAGTGTCCAGGACCTGCAGGCTGCAGCTATCGACGTGCCCCAGCCGCCCCGCGCGTACACCGGTGGACATACATGTCTCGTTTCGCTCATCTCGCACGTGCAATCTACTTTTCTTAATATACGTGCATGCATGCATACATAAGCCCATCTCCTCCCTCCTGCTCATGAGATGTCGCACGCCACATACAACGCGCCGGAAACCTTGCTTGCTTCACTTACGTGTAGTTGCGAGAACGGATTATGCATCAGTAGTGAAAATACTCTGCATACAAATCATTTCATTAGCATCATCAAAGGAACAACAGGACGAGCGTCCATGTTGGGCACTCACGATTGGGTTCTCTCGACCGTACCACCACATGGGCGTCCACTCTTGCTCGCCCGGGGGTGTCATGATCTTGTTGATCTTGGCAATGACCTCCTCGATGGGCCCGCGCGATATCCGCTCGATGATCCAGTGCCGCCGCGCGATGTTGTAGTTGTTGTACAGCGCGACCATCGACACGTAGTCGCCACAGAACGGGTCCGCGAGCTCCAGCGAGAACCCGACCTGTGCCTCGACGTGCTCAAGGACGACGTCGAGCACCATCACCCGGATGTTTGCCCACAGCTTCGCTACCTGCTTCTCGGGCGCATCATCAGAGAGCTCAGCGAGCGGGATGACGGGTCGACCCGCGAGTTTGATGAGGTCCGGGAAGCCCAGCTTGAGCTCAAGCGCGTGCCGCTTCGCATAATCGAAGGCGAACGCTTCAGTGAGGCCCCAGCCATAGTGTCGGAGCCACGGGCCGTTACCGCACGGGTCGTACTCGTCGTTGCTAAGGAGGAAGCTTCGACTAGGCACAACCGAAGGAGGTATGTACTTGGTGCCACGGGGGAGGTCCTCCACGTCAAGATCGGCACTGGGAGGAAACATCGCGTACAGCCTCTTTGCTTTCTGCAGAATAAACGCGTTTGTATCGACACGTATGAGGCGAGAGATGGCCTCTCACTGCAATCTGAGCCTTCGTGGCGCGCTCGCTGAACTTGAATCCGTAGCCGTCTTCGGTGAGGCGTTTGACTCTTCCGTTTTCATCATAGTCGAGTTCCTCCAAGTACGCGTCCTCTGGATGTTCCGCACAACGAGGCATGTAAGATGTAATGGACAAAAAGAGAGATTTGAGCCGCGGAATGCTAGTAGCTGTCACAAAACGGATACCTAAGGGTCGGACAAGACGCCATGAATACCACGAGTTCCGCTTAGCGAACTAATTTGCGCTCCTTACGTACGATTCGAATCGACTGTTTCTCTCCACGTGGTTGGAGAGCCCTCCACACGCCCTCAAAACGCCTAGCTCTTGATATCGTAGTAAAGAGAAAGGACGAGAAGGCAAGAAGAGAAGGTAGTTTCGCATGCGTAGTCCGACTCAGACTCGGTGCGCAGTGGCTGACATTGACGCGGTCACGTGGTCTAAAATATTCGAAATAGATAAGATATAGCCTTCCATATTTGGTGTTCCCCTTTGTTATCAGCACCTAGATTCTATTCGGCCCTCAGTGACTCACAACCACCACCACCAGGTCCACGCCGCCCATGGATCATCGTCACTTCGTAAGGGGCATAGTTCATCTACATTGCCGAATGCCTTACTAACAAAGTTACAGCGATGGGACTAACCACACATCGCCACGTCTTGTGCTTGACAGTTCCGAACAATGGACTTCGCAGTCTGCGAGTGCGCCGTTCCCACTGGCAGACTGTATGCGAGTGCTGTACCACGGTCTCACCGTGGGTCATATTTGCTGCGCTGATTAAGTCTGCGAGCTGCGCTGAAAGGCGTGATGGCTTGCTCTTGAACGGGCCTCCGTCGTGTCCGCCGAAAGTCCTATATAACACTCACACTGGTTCTTGTGAACGACGAGCATCTTTCATTCGTATATTACACCTACCAACATGGATCCCGAGTTCGCCGCTGCACTTCAAGCTGCCGCATCCGATGTGCCACTACTCTCAGGGCCCCCGACCATAGAGCAGATTAGGGATGGCTTTAATCACGCTGTCAGAGACAGCAGTAATGCATACCATCTCGAACGACTCCCACCAGGTAAGTTAGTTTTATTCCTATTCAATGCGTTGAAGTTGACTTCGTTCCTCCAAGCCTCTGCATACACTGTGGAAGACAAGGTCATTGACCGTGATGGTGCCGAGATAGTCGCCCGTTGCATTGTGCCAGTCACAGAAAACGAACAGGAGACGTTTCCCCTGTTCTTCAGCATACACGGCGGAGGTACGAAGCAGTGACGCTATGGGGTCTGAAATAATGATCTTGACCCCCCACCCCCAGGCGGATGTGTGGGTTCTATTGAGCTCGATGATCCCATTCTGCGCCGTCTCAGCGTCGACCTTCGGGTTGTCATAGTCAATGTGGAATATCGGTGTGTTATTCACCCCGCACCGTGCTCTCTGCATATGCTGATATCGATTTCTTCCTGCTAGCCTCGCGCCGGAGCACCCTTTCCCTACTGGAATCAACGACTGCTACGCAGCTCTGAAATGGGTGCGAACGAGAGTGTTCTAGTTTTCCGCCACCTTGGACGCTGATCGTTATTTGACAGGTCGTATCGAATGCATCTTCGCTCAAGGCGGATCTCACGAAAGGCTTCGTCATCGGAGGGCACTCTGCTGGGGCAAATTTCAGCGCGGTACTCGCCCACGAGGCTCGTGATGATCCATTCTTCAAGGACGCTCCCATCACTGGTCAGCTCTTGCGTGAGCCCCGCGTAGTGGCTCCAGATGTCCTGCCGGAGAGGTGAGCGAAGTTCTCGACGCAACGCGATTGAGATGCACCCATACTAAACTTGCCTACTAGCTTCAGGCAAGACTACAGAGCGTACGAGGAGAATGCGTCTGTCCCGCCGCTCACTCGGCCGATGATCAAAGGCCTCAACAGTATGCTTTTTCCTATTACCAAAGTGCCGTTGCGCCTCACCGCTGCTGACACGACCTACCCTAGAAATGTATGCTGCCCCGCTTGCTGATCCGCGCTTCGCACCACTACTGTACCCATCACACGCGGGACTCCCACCGGCGTACATCCACGCGATGGGGATGGACTCTCTTCGCGACGATGCGATCATCTATGAGCGTGCGCTGAGAGAGGCGGGCGTGAAAACGCAGATCAAAGTGTGAGGGGGTACTTTCCAGGGGTAGACGTGGTGCTGACCTCATGCTCTGTGCAGGTTCCCAGGACTGGGCCATGGTGTTCATTACAACTGGCCCAATATGAAGATATCGGGGACGATCATGGAAGATGCTCGGGGTGGCCTGGAGTGGTTGCTGGGAAGGGAGGCATAGAATGCAGAATGAAATGCATTGCATTGTAAGACACGATAACAGATGTCCTATGTCGTTTGGTGCTCACGCGTATTGGACTTTGCCTCTTAGTGTAGGGGCCCGCCGTTTCCCTCTCCCATCGCTCTCGTCCCCGATCCCATATCGTATCACTCAAAAGCTAGCTAGTAGCATTTCACGCCTTTCGTGGAATCCACCCACTACTCCATTCTCGCTTGCGCAAACAGCTCCCCCACTCAATGTAAACGCATCTAGTATACAATCCCAGCTCAGAATATACAGACATTGCCCGTCCCTCACTCCAGCACCCAGCATACACGCTCAGGATAGTAGTAGCGCAAGCGGGCCCGCCACTCGGCGGCTCGTCGGGCTAGCCTAACCTACTTTTCCTGAGCTCACGCCGCACGTCGTATCTCAGCCCTCCGCGCGATCGACGAGACTAAAGAAGACTTCCTCGTTCAGCTTGATCGCGGCGCTTGAGTGCTGCTCCATCAGCCGCTCTCTAGCCTCCTCGGCCCTTAGTTTGATGCCTTAGAATCTCCCACACCGTATTCTGCGATGATGTCGAATGGCTCTTGTGGCAGCTTCTGCATCACTGGAGCCTTTGCTATCTCATCGAGTACCCACTTCGCATGCTGTGGTGGCACATCACTCGTAGACGGGTGTCGAGTCGACGAGGAAGAGGAAGATGATCTTGCGATGGCCCATTATAGATGGGTCGGCGAACTGACGCAATGTTGGTATACGTTGGCTACGAAGGAGGACGCACTTGTCCTCGGCGGTAACGATATGCCCGAGTTCCTGATTCTGTGGACATTCTGTGGAGAAGCCATACACTACTTTATATCCCTTGAAGTTCCCGTCACAGTACCCGAGCCTGTGGAGGTACGAATGGTCGCCTACGACCACCTAAGGCGCGACTCTGTGATGTTCTCAACATCGGCGTAAGAGTCACGGTAAGACCCACGACATGATCAGCGGACTTTGAAGCATAGATGAACCAGCGTTTCGCTAGACGCGTCGGAGTATGTCTGAGTTCTAATACTGCCCAGGCTTCATCTGGTCGACTCTAGCTCGGAATGAGTTTGTCTACTATGTTACCTCTCCGCGCACAATCTTCTACTCTAGCCTCAAGTATGGGTACATGTGAGCGGCGGAAGTTTATCATCGCGTCAAAGGAGCCAAGAGTTGAAATCCGAGCATTTAGTAACAGCCTCCCTCCCCCTGCCCATCCTCCAGCTCCTCCAGAATCGTCTCCAACGTCACTTGTGGCTTAGAGATGAGTGTATTCTTGACGACCTTCTTACACCCTGCCTCCTCTGCGCTCTGGATAACCTCATCCCTTCGTACACCCAGCTGCGTTGTGCACAGTACCGGAGATGGCCCCTGAACCTCGCACTGGCCTATCTCTTTGTAAGCGCTACCCCACTCGTCAACCATCTTATCTCCGTCGAAAGGCGCGCCAGGCTGGACAAGGGTCGCGTGGAGATCACGCGAAGCGATGACATCACCGGTCACGCGTTGGAACTCCAGCGCGAGCCGTGTGAGGTCATGTATGCCGTCGAAAGCCTTCGCCCTCACCTGCGTGCGTAGCTCGTGGACATCCTGTCGCACGCTGCACGCCAAAAGTACGTCGGTGATGTGCTCGATGAGCTTGTCTTCGGCTTTACGCTGGCGCTCATCGTTAGAACCTAGGAGGATCTTGAGGTGAGTGCGTGTCAGCGTTCTCCATCTTCCAGACACATGCGGTGGCTCTGTGGAGCCGTAGAACGGCTGTGAGCTGTGGGCGTAGAACTGGGATATATGAAATATCATACCTTGCATCTTAATGCTATTGTAAACATCTTCAAATGAACGGCCTTCCGCGCGCTCCCTCCGGCTCGGGATCCGGAAGTCCCACGCGGAACATAACCGATGCGCGTATGTTGCCATTGTCCCCTCGAGCACGATTTGCACCAAGGTGGGGTCAGTGCTGTGGTCTCCACGTTGCAACTCTCCAAGTATAGATGGAGATATGACGGCAGCGGCTCGAAGTCTGGTACGGGCTTGTTCCGCCACCACGGCATCCGACCCCATGTCGTCGAACAGCGTATCGGCTATAGCGGCAGAAGTTTGGAATATCAAGGAGTTGACATTGTTTAGTATGGCAAGTACTTCCGCGTCGGTGACATCGTCGACTTTGGTCAAAATTGCTTGGGCAGTGCGTAACTCCGCGGTGCGGACGTTAAGGAGGGTTTCGATTCTCTTTATGCGGTTTTCTGCTGCGGAGAGGGAACACCGGAGTCCTTCGATATGAGAGTTCGCTCCTTGTAACTCTATTTCTTGTTCTTTAATTTGTGCTTTCTGCTCCAAAATACGTAGTTGGCGATTGCTTAGTTCTTCGGCCATCTTGGCGGCCTCTTTATGCATATTTTGGAGTTGAGTCTGTAACGCACGATTGCGTTGTACAACTTGTTGTGCTTCTGAAGTCGCCTCGAATAATTTCTTCTTCTGCTGCTCTAACGCATCTCTGAGCTCACTGTTCTGGCACTCGAGTTGACGGATAGCTTGAACTGTGGAGGTAGACGAGTCGCCGGATGATTGTTGTGGAATATCGTTGTCGGTATCCATGTGGTCCAATTGAACAGGAATCGTGTTGAAGCCCATGACACGACGTAGAATGTTTTCGATAGCTCCTAAGAAGCTCATCGGTAGCATGGGAGGAGCGAGGAGAAAGATGAAAGACGAATCTGCAATCCCTAGCGGCCAAAGGACTTAGCGCAATTATATGTCGCCCTTCGCGGTATTCACATGGGTTGGCTACCGTAGCACTCCTAGCCGTGGAGCCTCTTCAAGATAAGGAGATCCTCTAGCACGGACAATGCGTGGTTCTGAGTAAGTGTATGTATACTCGTAACTGCATTTGGGGTCTCGGGCCCCAGGAGCGAGGCCTTTTGCTACGGCGCAGTTGACATATGGTCGATGTCCCCGCTGTTCTCCATTCAGTGATGCTGGTCTATATGATGTGCTGCTGCTGTAGCATATGAGGTCCTGAGTAAGACCCACTTACCCGGTTTCTCTCACTCCCTATCCAGTCATCGGCCAACCTTTTTTTTTTTTTTTTTTTTTTTTTTTTTTTTTTCCTTTTTTTTTCCCTTTGGGGGCCATGCCTTTTGTTGGGTT
>FTLJ01000228.1:0-25651 GCA_900155495.1 Porogramme epimiltina
CGCATTACCGGGACCTTACTATCCTGGTGCCCTTTTGCTGATGATGGAGGAGGACGCGCTCCGTTTATAGCGCACACGCGCGTTGCGGGCAGGTGGACCGCTTACGCAAAGTTACGTGATGACACGTGCCGCTCGAGTTGATAACGAGTTTGCCCCTCAGGATCGGTGTGTGGAGCAAGGGGAATGAGGTCGAATACATGCCGGGACTCCAATGCTCGTTGATATCAATGTAGCCTGACTGACACTGTCTGGGAATTCCATTGCTCGGGGAACTTTTCATGCCTGCAGAGGAGCTTCTCAATCTGAAACTGAGCCATTCATATCAATCCCTTTGCCCGTGACGCCGCTCGCACTCTACGCGGCCCTTCTATGTGGTGGCTGCGCTGAGATATCTAGGTGAGCGCTGGCTGTCGCCTGTTCGGCGGAAGTCAGCAAATGCATTTGTAGCACAGCCACACTGAAATGCACGAGGATCCTAGGGGTGTACCCTGGGATTTGGAATCCTGCGACTTACTTGTCTGTCTGCGCAATTGTGATTTATAGGTGTTTGGTGGCCATATGGGCATGCAAGTCGGCCTTGCGTCTGAACCCGCGGCACGCCTTAGGGCATCCCTCGACAGAACAGGTATAACGGCGTATGTCGAGGTGGACGCTCTCGTAGTGCTCTTTCGTATTATTGCTCCGCGCCGAATCTAGACAGATACAACACTGTTATCAGGCAAGTCAGGAAGTGAGGATGGCAAGCGACCTACTGTAGATACAGCCCTTCCACCAACAAGGGTACTTCCTGGTCTTTGATTGGGTCCGTTTAGAACGCTTGGCTTTCGGCGGCTTCGAAGGGCCCCCAGGGACCGCGTGGGATGCCACTCGGCGAGAGGGTTCAGCGAAGTGCTGTACTTGGGGCGCATAGGGATGCGATTCGATGACAACCACCTGTTGAGGAGGCGTGCACAGAAGAACACGTTCATCGGGAGGGTGCATGATGGGTTTGGTGTCTTCTTCGGTGACGATGGACATAAAATCCGCAAGGGGAGCACTATGTGGAGAATGTGAGGCAACTGGCCACGCCGCAGCGGACCCGAGTACCTGAGGGTCGATGCTCATTGATATGTCCAAGGCACAACCGGCCATGGGGTGCAGGGGTGCACCATTTGTGATTGGTTCATACGAACCACTGCTAATGCCCGAGGGAGTAGCAGAGGCAAAGCCAGGCCCACCGGCATGGAGTGAAGATGTGAGGTCATACAGCTCCTCGAACGAGGGGGAGGAGCTGCCGACCGAACCATGCCTGCCCACAATGGACGCATCCTGGTCGTGTGGCATCCACTGGAGGCAGGCATTGTCGTTGGAGGGAAGGGATGGACCGAAGGACATGCCCAACTCACAGCCCTCGTTCACATAGCACCTCTCGTAGGAGTAACCCAGCGGGTCCATTTGGCACAACCCATTCCCATCAAATTGGTCTTCGTCGAGAAGTCTCGGAGTGATGACCATCTGTGAGGATGGTGAGGACGAATAACCGTCCGATCCAGAAATGACGGATGCGGTGTCCCTGGAGTAAGCCGAGGCCGTATTGAGGCCGTATTGAGGCAGCCCAGCCCCATTAGTGTAGTTGTACGACCCCGGAGAGCTGGGAGGGGTTATAGTGTACAAGCTAAATGTCGAATCAGAGATGCTGTCGACATATCGACAGAAGTCGACGAAGGGCCCAGGATACTCGGGGTCTCCATCACCACCAGAAGAGGAGTGTTGTTGCATAACGATCTGCTGAGGCATCATGCCGCATAGGAAGGGTGGGTCTGGGTCATAGGGCGGGGAATTGGCAGAGTTGTACGTGTAGCCCATGGTCCTCTGGTTAGGTGGGGGGGAGACTCGGATGGGACGCTACCGTAGTCGTGCGCGACTCATAAATACTGGCTCTAGGTACCGCAGCCCGTCGCATCCAGGCTCCCGGGCCGTATGTCCCCACCGCGAGCTCTGCGATTTCAAGAAGGGTCCTAGACTTTGATCAGAAACTTTGAAGCTAGAGAAGATAGTCGGGAAAGGGTCTACGGAAGAGCGGACTACTCACATGAGTCTTGCCGCAGACGAACCGCCTCAGCCCCTTCGGTGAACCTATGCCAGCATTCCTCTTAATCCACTGAGTCGTAACAGCGCACGCGGGACATTCTCAGAGGCGAATGTATAGATTGCGGGAGGAGCACATCATACGAGAGTGTGGATGACCAGTGACTGCGATGTCGACGATGAGCTCGTTGGTGCCACGGTATTTAAGACTCCGCTACCGCAGAGCCCATCAGAATTTGGGCGCCTCTTGAAGCTTGAGGCCTCCTCTATTTCCCCAAACTACAACCATTGCGTCGTACCCTATTGAATGCCTCGAGGCATTCCCTCCTATCACTTCAACGCCTTGACCTATGCCAAATATCATTCATGCGTCTCCACATACGAGTTGGAGAAATCAATGGCTGTGGGGTGCTGCGGAAGTCTCATGCGTGAAGGGTGGGGTTGCGGTGAAGAGCCAGACGTGAGTTTGTATTCGGATTCTTGCAGGCCCGTTCTCGGAGTACATTCTACTCGAGGCCCAGAACAAGTAACGTGAACGAATGCTCCCTGAACGTCCACTCCCCGCCCCATTCCGCCGACCGCGTCTTCACGACGACCTCGTTTTCGTGCCCCCATCCATTCCTCGCCTTCACGTCGGCATGCCAAAGTTCATGCACCTCGACTTTGCCTACGACTTTCTCGAACGCGATGCGTAAAGGAACCCGATAGGTTTTCCTCTCATCCCTATTTACGACCGCCACCCGCAAACTCCGCGTCTTCGTCGTGGGATCGACGTGCAGGACGGCGGATGCGTCGAGCTCCCTCGGCTTGTCCTTGATGCTAGATGTCCATGTTGGAAGGGTCTCTCCCTCAAAAGCCGGAGACGACACGGAGATTTGCACCGAGGTCCCCCCTCGCATGTATCGCGAGAACAGGTACAGGGGCCAGTAGATCGTCTGTCTGAACAAACTCGTGGGGCTGACGCGGAGTGGACATCAGCAGACTTCGACGCCGACTGCAAACGACCTGACCTGGTGATCAGAGGCGAAATGACGTTCACGCTTTGCGCGATGCAGGCAATGTCGACGATATCTGCTTGTCGGATGAAGACGTTCAGCCACGAAGCCATGGCGAGGGCGTCGGCGAAGTTGTAAAATTGCTCAAGCCCGTTCTGTGGGGTCCCTAAGGCTAGGTGAGCGAAGGTGCGGCGCGTCCCAGACAACTAGCTGCTTACCAACCGTCTCGTCCCAGACCCCGTACTCATCGAAGGCAATCTTGATGGGCTTGCTGACCCTTCGGGAGAAACGCTGTTTCAGATGGTCAGTAACGGTGTGTCGTAGCGCAAACCGTCCTACTCACCGCTTGTTTGATCAGCCCTTTGCAGGTTTCGATCAAGTACTCCGCGCAGTCAGGACCATAGACCGTGCGCCCATACTCTCTTTCCACCTGCGTTCTATCCCTTGGACCAAAACCGGTGTATAGGTGGATGCTGTGTATGATGGTCGGCGCGGCGCACCTCTGACATCAACTGTCCAGCTCACCTGTGCATGTCTACCTTGTCCACCAGCTCATTTAGAACGACGCCGTCCCAGTGGTCCACCCCAGTCTCTCCACATCCAATCAACACGACGCTGGGATCGACCAGGCGAATAGCGTGCGCCCATTGGCGCGCCTTCGTCGCATACGCCGACGCGGTCTGTTGTCCCACCTGCCACTCCCCCCACACCTCGTTCCCTAGCCCCCAATATTTGACGCCATGAGGCTCGTCGCGACCCGTGTTCTGCCGACGAAGATTCGCATAATATCTGCATCCATAGTGGGTATCTGTGCGCCTCCTATGGACGAAGTACTCACGTATCTCCCGTCCCATTACAGTACTCAATCCAGTTCAGCGCGTCCTCTAACGTGCCAGTTCCCATATTGACCACGATATAGGGCTCAATCTTTGCTGCGCGACACCAGGCAAGGAACCTACACGCGAAGATCGTGAGTAAATCTTAGCTCCATTCCACAGTACACGCTTGGGACTCACTCGTCTGTCCCGAAAAGGTTGCTTTCTTCCCCTCCCCAAGCCAATTCTGGCCGCCTTCGCCTCTGCTCCCTAGGGCCGATACCATCCTTCCAGTTGTACGAGCTCACATAATTGCCTCCCGGCCAGCGCACGAGCGGTACTTGGAGCTCGTCGCGTAGCACTGCTAGGACATCGGCGCGGAAACCCTCCGGGGTGAGGAGCTCCGCCGGCGTCTCAGTAAACTGATCCGGAAGACATGGAGTACGAGGCGAATACGGGAATGTTGTAGGTGTGGCCGGGAGAATGCCACCGTATATGCAGCGTCCGAGATGCTCGAGGAAGCCGGAGAAGATGAGGGGCGAGACGGGCGCAATGGGCGCGCTGGGGAAGACGTCGATCATCGGTGCGGGTTGAGGTTCAGACATCTTGACTGACTCGTCCTCTTACGTGTAGCTGCGAGGAAGAAGTACAGACGGCCTGGTGGACGCAAGAAGAAGGAGGCGGGGGGTTGATCGTATCTGGATGCCCCGCACCATCCTCGATATCCGGCTGGGAGTTCGTACGGGGACGAGAGCGGGCGGGCCGTGGGCCCTGATGGAGCCGGCGGCCCGCTTAATGACGTTTTCGCGAAGAAATCCCGCCCGGCTGCGCCGTCCGTCCCGCCCTATTAGTGCCCCACAATACCCCGGATCGCCTCACCCCCTGACGGCTCTAGCCTAACCTTGTACGCGAGCCGATCCGCCCTTTGTTTATCGAGCGCAACTCGCTCATGCGCTCTCCTAGCAACAAGTGCTAGTGACCTCTCGTGTACTAGGCAGAGTCGAAGGGTCATGTTACACCTTCCCATGCCGTCATAGCGGTACCGCCCACTATCCAGGCGGTCCGCAGGTCGTCACATGAACAACCTGGGCGTCGCCGTGATGCATACTCCCCTGCGTTGACGTCCTCACAAGCATTTGGGGCTCTGCTCGGGTTCCTCGTACCTGGAAGACGTTGATGGAAGCGTAGCACCGGGGGTGGGGTGCTCCTATATAATGTGAACAGCGTTTGTGTTGGAATTTGGGCTCGCCCTGTGCTTCTCGCTCACCGCCTGAGACTTCGCTCAGGGCCGCACGTCACTGCCTACGTGTCTCGACAATGCCTCTTCATCCCAAAGTAAGCTTGGTTCACCCCGATTGGATCTTCATCCACTGATCCCCGTGATAGGTTTACACCTGGCTCTGCGGACTCTTCGCAGCGCTAGGGTCGGTGACGTTTGGATACGACCTAGGCATCATTGCCTCCGTGCTGGTGAGTCGCTCTGAGATGCTTTTCGTCTGCCTTGCCGTTATAAATGGATGACACGCTATTCAGCCCTCAGAGGACTTCTTAAAGACCACGGGCAACCCAGATGCTACCGCTCAAGGCTTAATCGTAGGCTGCCTGCTCCTCGGAGCTTTTGCATCGTACGTCGTACGCCCGTGTAGCATGGGCCCCTTCATTGACAACCGCCTAGAAACGTCTATGTGGGCTCTCTAGCAGATTGGGTGGGGCGACGTGTGGCGATCCTCGTCGGCTGCGTCGTCTTCCTCCTCGGGGGGGCCTTTCAGGCCGGCGCGCAGAACATCCACTACATGTACGGGGGGCGGTTCCTCGCAGGTATGGGGATCGGCATGTTGGCGATGCTCGCGCCGTTGTACCAAGCGGAGATCGCGCACCCTAGCATCCGTGGGAGGTTGACGACGTTGCAGCAATTCATGCTCGGTATCGGTGCCCTCATTGCGTCCTTCATCGGATACGGGTGCTTCCACGGACTGACTGGGCAGGCGCAATGGCGGATTCCACTAGGTGCGTTGATTCGTCCACAGTAGGGGTGCTCGACCGCTGATGCAGACTTGACCAGCGATACAGCTCCTCCGTAAGCACCGCAGTGACAGTTATTGAAAGCCCCCCGTACTAAATACCCCAATTAGCTGCCGTCCCTCTGGCCTTCTTCATTCTGTAAGCTCGTCGTCTTCTCGTGTCTCTCCTCCTAACGAGTTGTCGGCATAGGTTACTCCCTGAAAGCCCGCGTTATCTGGCCATGAAGGGCCGTAACGAAGAGGCCTTGTACGTTCTCGCGAGGCTCCATGCCCACGGAGACATCCACGATTCTTTTGTCGTGAGCGAGCACAAGGAGATCCTTGCTCAAGTGCAGATCGAACAGCAAGAGACGCGAGACGCGTGGACGCAGCTTTTCACTGTCAAGAGCAATTTCAGACGACTTGTGCTTGGCGTTGCCATCCAATTCAGGTGCGATTGTGGCTGCTTGACTTGAACTACTCGTGTATTTCTTACGCGCCATCTTAGCATTCAGATGACGGGTGTCAGCGTGATCCAGTATTACGCTCCGCGGATCTTCGAAAGCATCGGAATCGACACATCGACGACGCTGGGTCTACAGTCCGGGAACTCCGTTATCGCGCTCATTGGGGAAGGGTTGTGTATCTGGTTCATAGATCGTCTCGGTCGCCGTCGCCCTTTCATTTGGGGCAACGCTCTGTCGGGGCTCACATTTGTCATCGGCACCATTCTCATCGCCGTATTCCCAGCGGAGACAAACAACCACAATGCGAGCAGAGCGTTTGTCTCAATGACGTGGCTGGTGAGTTGGTGTCCAAGGATCTTCCAAGTGGATCGCTAACGAATCATATAACAGTTCAATCTAGCTTTCTCGTCCTGCCTAGGGCCTTTATCCTGGGCGGTACGTCTGTTACTACGTCTATCCCTCGCCACCTTTGACCAGGACCGGTTTTAGATCCCCGTTGAAATGTTCAACAGCGCGACACGCGCAAAGGCTACTGCAATCACGTCGTCTGCGGCCTGGATCTCTAACTGTAAGTCCTATTCCTAACTTGGCTACCTGCTTGCCTACTTACCGGGTTCGTTACATTAGTTATGATCGCCCAAGTTTCACCCATTGCGTTCGATAAAGTTGGTATGTGTAGCCTCACTCCCTTTCGAATTGACCCGTGAATCGCTCGCAATCAACAGGATGGAAGTACTATATCGTCTTTGCGATCTGCGGTTTCACCAACGCTCTCTTCTTCTGGGTAAGGGAACGCTTCATCTAAAATGTATAAGGACCTCACGTCAAATAAACATATAGGCGTTTTTACCCGAGACGAAAGGGATCCCGCTTGAAGAATTGGACGCGTACTTCGACACTGTACCTGTCTTCGTGCCAGGGTCCGAAGTCTACGTACCAGACGCCGGGGCACGTGAAGAGGAGTTGCGCCAGGGAAAGGTTATGGTCCCCGATGGCGCTGAATCTGAACTCGTCGATGAGAAGCATGACGACATTCAGCATGTGGCGTAGTGGATTGTACAATGCGCTCTGTTCATTTCTTTTTGTAACCTCTGGAACTTGGGTGACCATCACGAATACCTAGCTTCGGGGCGCTCCATCTCGCTATATCAATATGTATTAGTACCTCAACCTGCATTGAATGAACCGGAACACTTTTCCGAAGGAGACGTATGGAGTGGCCCTGCCGATACCGCAGCACTCACGAGTTACCGTGACAGCATTACTGCGGGTAACATAATCACGATAACTTTAGTGCGACGTCGCCTTCGTACCTTCACTTTTCGCTTTCAGTAATCATCCCGTCTACCCTCATACCCTACACGAGGTAAGCATAGTCATCCTCTAGGATCCACTACATTGCTACATACGTTAACTTCGACCTTGTCTGCGCCGGCTCGGCACAGCGAACTAAGCGTATGCTAGATTGAAGAGTCAGTGGTTCGCCGTAGCATATACTTAGTGATATGGCAACCCAAGCCCGAAGCCCTCAGGAGCCCAGAGATCCTGGACTCACAAGCTTAACTCCTGCCCAGCAGTAATAAAGCCTTAGTGGGGCCAGGGCCGAGCTCAAACCTTAACGTTCACCGTCACTGGTATCTAGGTTGCCTTTTTACACAGACGCTGAGAATACTGGCGCATCATTTATGTGATCGGCCGAGCTCAGCCCGACTACGTGCAGCGCGGTTAAAATGATGATCTGGCGCAACATCAGTGTTCTGCTTCTTTCCCTTGCTTCACCGGAATACCTCCTTCAGCTAGCATCCCATATAAGCTTACGAGTGACAGCCCACGTGCGGTAAGTGAGATTCTCTTCTCAAGCTCATTATCACCGAACCGCAGCTCAGTAAACTTGATGGCTTCGGATCACGCACTCCAGGACCGTTATGTCAGTGGGGCTGAATGTACTAGTCAACCGAACATCGATATCCAAGTCTGCTACCCCACCAAAGGGAGGCAATCTACTGCCGATCGACATTGTATACGACATCATTGATGAAGTACAAGACAAACCCACGTTGGCGGCTTGCTCTCTGGTCAATCGTGTGTGGATGCAAGTCAGCCGCGATCGCCTGTTCCGTGCTGTCGGCATAAAAGGAGGATCTCATGATGGTGACGGTTGTGTTCGTCGTTTCCTTCATGCCCTCCAGGAGCAAGAGAAGACTTCAAGCACTCCCATTTCGCGTCATATTCGTCAACTCACGTTCAAGGGAAATCTTGGATTGTTCAACCGAAATGGAGATGGCACGCCTCTCTCCCTTGGCCTATTGTGCACCTTGCTCAATCGAGTCCCACAAGTTACTTCACTCGCCTTCCACGAAATGCAGATCACCGATGACTTCCCTCCTACAAAGGATGGGATCACGTTTCTATCGAGGGACGCCTGGTCCCAGAGATCTATGCATTCTCTGGTCATCACTGGCCTAGTCACCACCCTCGAAACACCCCTCGTTCTCACCAGCCTAGTGAGCCTCTTCAACAAAATTCATTTCTTAGGCCTCTTTTTGCCCATAGAGCCGAAGAATGCACCTCATTCTGTACTGGAGTCATCTCGCACGGTTGAGGTCCGATCACTGTCCGTAATCTGCTTGCCTTCGACAGTGGCTACTCCGTTCTACGACTTGCTCCATGGATCAGGGACTTTCGACGGAGTGTTAAAGAATGCATCGTTGACGCTACTAGAGGGCCTGGAGACGGCTTATCCACCACAAGCGGCATACGAGACACCTATGCGCGTCCTGCGCCAAGCTGGTCCCCATCTTCGTGTTTTGGAGCTTCGGCTAACGTCAGATTTTCTGACCTCGAGAGTTCAAGGTAGGCCCAATCATATGCGCAATCTAGTACCCAAAAAGATGCTCACCACCTCACTTTCCACTTTAGCTGTCTCCGACCCATTGTCTCTTTCCACCTGTACCTCCCTCGAGACATTCATGCTATGGGCCGGAGACGACTCGGAGGAAGACAGGCCTATCCCATGGCTCCAAGTCAATCACCATCGTGCCTACGCAAGGCTCCTCTTGTCACTCATCACTTCCTCCAGCGGAAGCGCTATTTCCTCACCGCATCCGCTCCGCGCTTTCACCCTGAAGCTCTCTTTCTCAGACATGCCACTCGAGGATACATCAGAGATTACAGAAGCTATGGTTTTTCAAGTATGGGAGCCTCTGGAAGACGCATTGTTGACATTCCCCCTCCTGAGCCGAGTCGCGGTCCTATTTGACGGAGTGGCGCAACTAGATGTTGACACGGAGTGGGAAGAGGAAATGGAGGTCCGGGTCCGCGCACAGTGTCTCTCCCGCCTGTGCCAGAAAGTAATCTTGGATGTGAAGTTTCAGCAAGAGACGTCTCTTCGCCAATACTCACCGTGGTATACCGAGTTCTCCTCCCTTCCATAGATTATACTGCTTCGGTGAGGAGTTGTGCACCGGGGCATGTCATTCACCCGTGTCAGAGTTACCTTGTGCATGTGTTCATACGATACACACTCGCCATTACAACACCCTACATCCTAACAGAATACATTGGAACACAAAGTGGCTCGCGGACATGCTTTGACTTAGCTCAATTGGTACATAAACCATTGCGGGGACGGGCTGACAGTATCAAGCTTGCCTTTATTCACCGACGCTGATGCCTTCAACGCAACATGACCTGCGACCATCATGCACGGGATCTCCAAGTTGTCGTCCAGGATTGTTACATTCACCTCGCCATAGCCCAATGGGACGTTGTCAGGATCCATGATGAAGTATTCGACTCCATCGAGCGTGTAGGCGTGCCCCCCGTACGTTCCTACGGCGACGAGGAATCAATGAATGGCTATGGCGTTACATGGCAGAAGGCGTACCTCGCGCCATCACACTACCCCCCTCTGCGGATGGGGATCCGGCATCCGGCGTCTTCTCAGTGGTGCCGTTTTCAAACAACGGTAGCTTCTGCGATGTTGATGAAGAGCTGCGCGTTCTCCGAGATAGTGCGAGCACCGAGCTCAAGCGTCGAGCAAGCCCCTTTCCTACACGGCCTGCTCCAACCGCCGGAGTTTTGGAAGCCGTGTACTCCTTCGAAGGAGCTGAGACCGCGGGAGGAGGCGAAGACACGTCTACCGGCGGAGCACTCGGGATGACGCTCGGCATCTTCCGCGGCTTCCACTCTCCCTTAGGGGACCACACGCAGAACGCCGTGATCCACCCACTCAGCTCCTCCGGGCCGCACATTTCGTCAGAGCGGCACGCTACGTGGCTCCAGAACGTGCGGTCGGGCGCGCCGTCGAAGGCGCTCACAAACCTGCGGAGGATCGGGCGCAGCATCTCCGCCCAGACGGAGGGCTGGTCTCCGAGCTCGTAGAGGCGGTTGAGCCGGACGAGGATGCGCTCCCAGTCGGACTTCTCGCCCTCGAGCGTAACGGAGGGGATGCCGCAGGTGATTCCGCAGTAAAATTCGAAGTACCTAAAGGGGCATTCAATGAGGTGGTGGGCAAGTATGAGGAGCGTAACGCATACGCTTTGAGGGTGCTCATCATCACGATCGAACATATAGTCCGGTCGCGTGCGGTCGTAGTGGTGAAGTCTGGTAGGATCCATTCCACAAGTGTCTTGTCCGTAACCTGTATTTTTTCCAATCGTTAGCTTTTGGACTCGTAGTAGATATCCCGTAGGTGGGGCGAAAGGACGCACGTTCTCACCGATTTTATCGGCGAACGCATTGGCGACGACCGCGTAATCGTTGTTGCGCCCGAGGTCGACCATCAACTCTTTCTTGCCATCGTGTTCAACGAAATATTGGCGAAGCTCCTCCGCGTGTGCATTAACGCTGAGAGGAGTCCTTCGGTGAGTGGATGTTCAGGATACCAGGCGGGATGACCGGCTTACTAGAAGCTGAACTGGGTGAGGATGGCCAACCACACGTCATCAGGCCTAAGGGGCTGTCAGTATTGAGATTACATAGGAGCGAATGAAGGTCTCTCACCGTATTCGCAAATGGTGATGGGAGCCGTACGCTTCCAAAACGGCGTGCACAAACCCATTCGAGCGAGGCATTATTTGAGGGAGATCTTTCTTGATTCCTGGTTCATCGAGAGAGCTCTGTAGCATCCGGCGGCAGCGCTTCGCCTGGGCCTCGCAAGCCCCAACGAAGATACGCCTTGTGTGATTGTCGATGGAGCTCCGCGAGAGGGGAACCTCGGATGCGGCATGGTCGGCAACAACGAAAGTGACTGGCATTTGGAAGTTGTTGATAAGTCGTGACTAGTAGTGGATTTAGCAATATAAGCGTAAAGATGTCAGTGGTCCAAGTTTGAGGACCATAGGAAAGTGAGATGTGGGCGTACCTCAGGACCTGGTCCTTATATGTGTGGGGCCCGCGGCCTCATACAGCGCCCAATACCTGGGCGCGGTTGTCAGTAGGCCAAGGCCTCTAGGCGGGAAATTGGAATGGCTTTCACACGCGCTTGCTGTGATCAAGGAAGACGTCCTGACATACACAGCCTTCTACAAACGTTCCGGGCTACGTGGATTGATTCTGGACTCGCTTTGTGCCTCTGGAGAATTGCCTGCCAGTATTTTCGCAGGTCGGTACCTCAGACCCACAGAGGAACGGCGTGTCTTTATCAACGTGTCGGCATTTGCGAGCTTCATGTCAACGCTGAGGTGAGAGAGCAGAAAAGGGTACAAAGGGAACATCGCCGTAGTCATAGAAGTAGCATCAGGGCCCCACCCACATGTTGCGCTGCAAAGGAGCTGCAAATGGGCGCTGCTAATGGAGGCGAACTTGCCACGCGCGCCGTCACTCGGTGCGTGACACTTTCATGTGATCGTGACTCTGTGTGACGCCATGCGGGCACGTGCTCCTCGCAGAATTTGTGGGCGCCTGAATTTCCCTCGCCCGCCCTATTCCCTCTGCCGCACTGCGTCTTCCTCATCGGCTGCTCCTCCGACCCTTTGCCTCTCTACGTCGTTTGTGCTCCCCTCCTCTTCGTCCTCAATATAAAACGGCGCAATACACCTGCTTTCATCGTTTATGATGAAGGCGAATTACCAGGTACCAAATTTACCTCCTCTGAGTACCGCCGATGCTCACGCCGCGTTCTAGTTCTCAAATCTTTGCGGGACTGTTTATAGGCAGGGAAACGTGCTGTTTACCCCCGATGGAAACTCTGTTCTCAGCCCCGTAGGAAATCGTGTGTCTGTGTTTGACCTTGTCAAGTAAGTGCTGCTTTCGATCGCTGTGCTCTTTCTTACCCTTAGCAGCAACAAGTCTCGTACTTTCGCGTTCGAGAACCGCAAGAACATCGCCGCGATTGCTCTCAGCCCCGACTCAACCGTCTTGTTAACCGTGGACGAAGGTACGTCCTCCCTCCCAGTTCGCGCGGCCGTCCATCTCCGTGTTAGAACCCTCTATATTTTGCGGTCTTGAACGTTCCTTCTCTTCAACCATACTACTCTTTCCTATTTGTCCCTGGAGATGTGCATCCCCATACCAAGCCCACACAAGTCAATTCAGCAATCCTACTCGTCCTGTTTCCTCGCCGTTGCCTCTCTTGCCCACACATCGCCTTTCCCTTGTCCTTATTTCAAACCAGTACTTCGCGCATCTTTGTGCCTTTCACGCCGGGGAAGTTGCGATTTGTGCTATCAAGTACGATGTTCTTGGTTGAACCACCTCCTAAACGCCTTTTCTCTGAGTACGAGCTACACCGCGAAGGGATCCCTGCGCCGAATGGCAACACCATACTAGGCTATGATATGTTTCGGGCTACGGAAATAGACGGCCATGGATTTCATCTTGTCACGGTCACTAGAATACACTCGCTGACCGATCTCCAGATGGCAGGGCCTTGCTCGTAAATTACAAGCGTGGGACTGTTCTACACCACTTTAACTTCCAGAAGCCAGTGAAAGCTCTTAGCTTCTCACCCGACGGAAGGTTAGTGGTTTGCTCTGCGTTTCAAATCTCATTCGCCTCACCGCAAAGCCTCCCAGGTACATTGCCGTATCTCATGACTCTCACGTGCAAGTGTGGAGGACGCCAAACCATCTTGTCCGAGAGTTTGCCCCATTCAACCTTCACCGGACATACACTGGACATCATGACGAGATCTTGAGTATTGAGTGGTCGCCGGACTCGAAGTGAGTGCGAAATTGTGTTCTTCTCTGCAGCTAGCTTAGGACGCAGGTGCTTCATGACCACGTCGCGGGACATGACAGCGCGGCTGTTCACACTTGACCCTATGGAGGGTTTTCGACCGAAGACATTTGCGGGTCACAAAGACGCCGTCCTTGGTGCCTACTTTTCCAGCGACGCAAAAACCGTGAGGTTTCCGTTGTTACAGCCAACTGCATTTCGCTGACACTGGCGCAGATCTACACTGTCAGCCGCGATGGCGCTGTTTTCACCTGGAAGGCCAAGGCCACACAAGACGATGATGAAGACGACGATTCGAGCAGTGAGGAAGACGGACCCATAGCGTCGACGTCCCGAGGTACCGGTGCCCTCTTCAGCGAGATCGCAAGCACGCGCTGGGGAGTCCACAAACGCCACTACTTCAATCAACCGGGGACGAAGGTGGTCTGTAGCACGTTCCACCACGGCTCGAATCTCCTCGTCGTGGGTTTCTCTACAGGAGTTTTCGGGCTTTGGGAAATGCCGTCGTTCTCCAACATTCACACCCTCAGCATCTCGCAAGAAAAGATCTCGTCGGTCGCCATTAGCCCCTCCGGCGAATGGCTCGCGTTCGGAGCGAAGAAGCTTGGTCAGCTTCTCGTATGGGAATGGCAATCAGAATCCTACGTCCTGAAGCAGCAGGGCCACTTCTTCGACATGAATACCCTCGCCTACTCCCCCGACGGCCAGCACATCGCCACGGGCGGTGACGACGGCAAGGTCAAAGTCTGGAACACGACCTCCGGGTTCTGCTTCGTCACCTTCTCTGAACACTCCGCGGCCGTGTCCGCCGTCGAGTTCGCGAAGCAAGGTCAAGTCCTATTCACCGCATCCTTAGACGGCACTGTCCGCGCATTCGACCTCATTCGCTATCGCAACTTCCGCACCTTCACCTCTCCTGCGCCAGTTCAGTTTTCCTGTCTCGCCGTCGATCCTAGTGGTGAAGTCGTCGCGGCAGGATCAACAGATTCCTTCGAGGTGTTCCTGTGGTCTGTGCAGACTGGCAAGCTCCTCGACATCCTCACCGGTCACGAGGGACCCCTCAGTTCACTCGCCTTCTCACCGACCGGGAACCTCCTCGCCAGCGGGTCGTGGGACAAGAGCGTACGCGTATGGACGGTCTTCGGCAGGTCGCACGCCGTAGAGCCTTTCCAGATGAGCGCGGATGTGCTGGCAATAGCATTCCGCCCGGATGGCAAAGAGCTTGTAGCGTCCAGTCTCGACGGCCAAGTGATGTTCTTCGACGTCAACCTCGGAAAGCAGACGAATCTCATCGACGGACGGCGCGACATCTCGGGCGGGCGAAAAGCGGACGATCGAATGACGGCCGCGAACAGCGCGTCGGGCAAGTCGTTCAACTCGCTCGCGTACACCGCCGATGGGCGCTGCATCATCGCTGGCGGGAACAGCAAATACGTCGTCATCTACGACGTCCGCGAAGGCGTCATGGTCAAGAAATTCCAGATCTCGCAGAACCTAAGCCTCGACGGCACCGAGGAGTTTCTCGACAGCCGCCGCATGACGGAGGCGGGCAACTTGGACCTCATCGATGACCGCGGCGACGAAAGCGACCTCGAAGACCGTGCGGATGCGGCGCTGCCCGGCGCTCAGCACGGCGACCTCTCGAAACGGCGCTATCGCCAAGAGGCTCGCACCAAGTGCGTGCGCTTCTCGCCGACGGGGCGCGCGTGGGCCGCGGCGTCGACCGAGGGCCTGCTCGTGTACGCCGTCGACGAGGGCGCGACGTTCGACCCGTTCGACCTCGACATGGAGCTCACGCCCCAGGCGCTGCTCGCGACGCTCGAGCGACGCGAGTTCCTCAAGGCGCTCGTGATGGCGTTCCGCCTCAACGAGCGGCCGCTCGTGCAGCGCGCGTACGAGGCCGTGCCCCGTGCGGACGTGCGGCTCGTCGCGCGCGCGTTGCCCGCCGTGTACGTCGGCCCGCTCGTGCGCTTCGTCGCGGAGCACATGGAGCGCAGCCCGCACGTCGAGTTTGACCTGCTCTGGGCGGGCGCGCTCCTCGGTGCGCACGGCCGGCTTCTGCGCGACCACTCGGGGGAGTACGCGAGCGTGCTGCGCGCGCTGCAGAAGGGTCTGGTGGACTTTGAGCAGCTGGTGTCGAGGCTGTGAGTAGTGGCTTGCGCTTGTGCGTCGTGCGGATGCTGACTTTTGCGCGCAGATGCGAAGACAACAGTTCAACGCTGGCGTATCTCATCGACCAACTGAAGGTTCAACGACAGGCGGACGAGGCTGATGTGGAGATGGACGACTCGTCCAGGCAAGAGATCAGCGCGTTCTGATATCTCTTACTGTTGATTAGGTCGGTCGCGGTATTGTGAGCTGATCGTCTCCCGTAGGCTAGCACCTAAAAGTACACTAGTAGAGCTCAAACTACGACTGTAATAGTAGCGTGGCGCGACGCCCTTGCCGTTCAGTTAACGTGTTGTAATTGATCGTGACAATCCGAATCTGCCACATCGACCTCGTCAGCTACCATCTGAGACAACACTGTCGAAAGCGCGATTGGCCCTTTTTCAACTGAGCAGGATGGAAGTACAGGAACGCCGGACTAAACTCGCTCAGCTCGCGCGTTCACTGTATCATCGAGTAAAAATTCCCTTCACCAACGCCTGACGCGTTCGTATTGCATGCCAGAAAGAGACAGTTCAGACCAAACTAATGGGCATGCGATTGTATAGTAGTTGTGTGATCACGAATGCTATGATATCACGCCGTCGAAACCCTACCCCGCACTCCACATGATCATCCGCTCACCACTCCTCGAACCGATCGTAGTCTTCGGTCATCACGCTGAGCCGCGGCACCGGCGTATCCTCCAGCAGGATCTCCACGCGCCCCGCCTCCCACATCTTTGGCAGCTGCCGCGCAACGAAGCCCGTAATCACCGCGACGGTCTTGCACTCGTCCGCAGCATACACGTCGCAGAGCTCGAAGCGTACCGCGCGCGCGCTGTGCGACCCGAGGGCGGGGAGCGCCCCCAGTGCGTCGTCGAGCGCGGCCCAGGACCCCCATTGGCCCGAGGGAGCGACGGGCTCGCCGCCGCTGCCGCCAGTGTCCGCGTTGTGCTGGCGCTGAAGCATAATAGGCGCTACTGAGGCATAGAGTACCTTGAAGGTGACCTCGCGGAGCGTGCGCGGAGCAGTGCGCGGGGAGAGCATGCGCGCGTAGATCTGAACGGCGGCGTGGATCACGGTGAGGACGTCCCAGGGGAGCTCGGCGTTGGTGAGCTCGCCGAAGTCGATGAAGAGCGTGAGCTTCTCGAGGTTCGGGCAGAACGCGAGGTCAATGTCAGTCCAGAAGGAGTCTGTACGAGGAGGAGCGCGTGAGCAAGGAAAGGGGAGAACGGGAAGAGGCGACGCTGTGAGTGTGGCGAGGCTCACCGGGGATGTTAACGATGGCGGAGGAGATGTCGAGGCCCAGTTCTGTGAGGTGTGGGCCAACCTCGGCGGCGAACTGGAGGAACATGCCGACCTCTTTGAGCGTATCGCCTGAAAACTGGAGCGAGCGCAGCGTGCCGTCAAGAGCGCCTGAAGATTTGACGCAGTCGTACAGGTAGTTGACACATTCTGGGTCGTCGAACGCTTCCAGGATGAGACGCCGGACGACCGGGAATGCAGGGGGAGGGAAGTGGTCGACATACGTCCCTGGGGCGGGAGGGCGGAAGCGCCATGGACCTGACTCGATGTACAGCATGTCCAGGTCGGAGAACATACAGACTACTTGCATGAGATGGAGGACGTCGTCGGTCAGCGAAGAGCAGGCGTTGATGCACAGATTTCCGAGCGGGCGACGCAGAGCAGATGTTGAGGTGTTGACCAGGGGAAGCTCCACAGACGAAGAGTCGTTACAAAGGCGCAGCCCCTCCAGCGCGAGCGTACTTAGGTTGGGCAGCAGAGGTAGGAGGGAGTGGAGTAGAGTGAGAGGAAACCTGGCGTGGAATGGCTTCCAGTATTCCGCCTCTCCTGTGTTGATGTTGTCCACACCGAGATGCTGAACAGTCCCAACCTCCTGCACTGGGACGACCGCCATTCCGGCTTCTGGAGGGGCTTCTGGAGGAGAGCTTCCGAAAACATCAAGTAGGCGATCAACCCATCCCGATCCGCGACTATCAAACCACGGAAGGATAGAACTTGAGGATGACGGGGGCAAGAAGGGTGTGTAGAGATCTTCTGAACCATCGAGCACTTCGACGTCCAAGATGCATGTCCTGATGTCCTCGGCGTGTAAAAGAGTGTCGTCACCGTCGATGACAAGATGATGGATATATCTGCCTATATCAGCCTCCGGCTGGTGTTTGCTGGTCACAAGGTGATCGATGAAGCCATTGATCACAGGGCAGACGGTTTTGCTAGAAACACGAAGGCATACGTTGCGGAAGAGGCGAGCTTGACTGACCGGGCGCCAGGAGCGACATACGAGAGAACAAGCGTTGAGGGAGGGCCTGTCGGATAAGTTTTCTATGACGAGATACTCGACTTCAGTGGGGAGGAGCATGCTTGGTCGTGCTGTCTTGCTGAGCGTCGAAGAGACGAGAGGAAACCGAGTGCAGAGTTCCAAGCACAGAAGAGGTGCAGTGGGAGTTGACTTGAGGTGTCCCAAATCGTGCTAGCCAGCCGCCGCATACTACTTACAGGAACCGACTGGTCCCGGTGTCAGCCAAGGGAACCGCGATGGCTGATGACGGCAATTTCAGCAATACCATGCTGTCGAACTAAGGTTTATAGGTTTTGGGTAGTGCAAAGATGTGTGTTGGGCGTGCGCGAAGATGACTAGGCTCGGATATGATGGTGTCAGACGGTGTCCGCGACGTCGAAACGAGCGCAGGCAAGCTACCGCCCAGAACGTGACAGTCGCGACCCGTCACGGAAAGACACGACACGTCACCCCCTTTGTGAGTCACGCCAACGTCACGGTACGCCTCCGATGTTTTCGAAGTTGAGCGGTGAGTATCACGTTAGTGCTATGCACATACTACAGGTTTTCAAACACTAGCGCAACAGGCTCATTTGGTCCACGCCCTTGATTTGGGAGATCGTTCTCGGAAGCAGAGGTGAGCACTACGCCGCTGGACTCGCCCTCTGGAGATACCGTGTGGAAAGAAGAAGCGACCACTGTACTGTGTATTGACGGCGGACGAGTATGCTGGAAGTGAGTGTTCGTAATCCTCCGAGTAACCACACGGTGCGCTCTATATCAATTCCTCACGGTGAATCTCTCTAAAGAATTTAACAGTAGTCGCTCTACCCGGCCCTCCCGCTGTCCCCTTGTGCTGGCTGTCCAAACCCCTCAGCGGGGTAGTACCAATCTTCAAGCGGTCCTCTGGTAGACAAACCAGATATTAGTGTTCGATGAACCGACGGACATCGCTTTCCGGCTCCTAACCCTCAGCTATTCTACGGGCCCTTTAGAGGCGCGTCACTCTCCACCGTACCCTATACACTCTATTCTCCTAGCAAACCACCCGTAATTTTAATCGTCCTTCTAGCTTTGTTCTTGTATCTTTCCTTCCAATAATGTGCCATCCATGCCCGCCATTCAGAGCACCCGACGCCACCACCACGCTCAGCCGGAACACCAACAATACACCGGTGCGCCTATAAAGGGAGTTCTGTGGAAGCTCCTAGGTCCGGGGGCGAGGTTACGTCAAGGCCTATCTCCGCGCCCGCTCTTCCTATACACTCGCCTTCCCATCCAGCGTCACCGAGACGCGCTGAGGCCCTTCACACTCCCATGTCCGCCCCCTGCCCGCCTTCAAGGATGTCATTCATCAGGCCGCGAACGGCGGCGAGGTCGAAGAAGCTACCGGCGACAGGCGTGCGATAAGGGTGCGGCCGAGAATAGTTGTGTCGCTTCGAGCCTCCGGGGCGAAGCTCGCATCGCAGGCATTCCCAGGTGCTGCGACCCAGCGGATGGCCCGGCACTGTGTACGCCTGCTATCAAAGAATGTGCCAGGTCCATGTCCTACCCAGGACCACCCGCCTTGCCTAGAATGGCATGTTCGTTGTGTTGCCGCTACGCATTCTGGTAGCAGGAGCCGCGCGCGTATACTGACACGAGGGGCGGAGAAACTTCTTAAAGGCGCGCATAGGTCCTTCCATGGCTGTTTGACTTGTGGGTAAGGAAATACCCTCATCTTCAGATTAACGCCGTTTAAAGTAACCCCCTTTTCACCGTGCTTCACGATAGCTTATAAATCAACCAGACATGAGGCATGTATGTGTCTCAAGAGTACATTCCCAAACAGATTCAACACGCCATTCAGTCTCCTCGCGCTCATCCTGGGCCGCCGGAGCCCCGCTCGAAGGGGGACGGGAGGACGCGCGAGGCGTCCCCAAAGGACGAATATGGAACGCGTGAGATCGCGCACCGCGCGCGGGGTCACCTGGACCCTCCTGCCTCCTGTTTCAAACAAACCCCTCCCGGCCCGCCGGAGACTCGCACTTACGCCCCACCCGGGCCGCATGTCCGTCCATGTGTGCGAGTGGGGAGATCCTGTGGCTCTGCACTCTATTCTTCGTGGCCGCCACTACGAGGAGCGACGGGCCACAGTAGGAACGCCGCACCCCACCTGTGGAGGTCGCGTGGACCGCAGGCGGACGACGCTAGGCTCTGCTCCCCTTGACATGAATGCGACACCGCCGCACACGCTGTTCACGGCCGCACGACCGTCACCGTGTGCCCCAGGCTCTTCTAGCGATAGCTCTTCTGGCGCCTTGGCACGCAGAATGCACGCAGGCTCCTACTCACCCGCTGATATGTACCAACCCAAGCCCCGGCGCACGCACACACTCGCCGCGCGATAGCGATTCCCCCGGGCCCGCGCAACCGCGCCTCGCGCCATCCCCATCAAAACGGCGCGCGCCGCTTCGGTAGCTTCCCCCGGGCGAGGCGCGACATACCATACCTGGGGCCTGGGCAGGCCACTTTCGAGTCTCAGAACTAGACTCTCAGGGCGCGCCGCCAATCGGGCAGCCAGGTCGGGCGTACGTACGCGCGCCCGGGCGCAGGCGCGAATCTGTCCCGCGAGCGGGCGAGCAGCGTGGTCGTCCCCGACGCCGCGACGTTCTGGGCGGCCGGGCGCCGGGCGCCGGGCGCGCAGCTGCGATATGGGATAGCGCGGCCGAGGGTGGCTCTCGCGCAGGAGTCCGAGCTCCCCCCGGAGCAGCTGGGTGGCCCATCTTCGCTTCGCGGGGGTGGGCAGCCTCCCGCGCGGGCTCGTTGGGGCCTCGTACGTGAGGCATTGATGGGGCGACCGGCGAAGTTTCACTGGCATCTGTCCAGTGTCAGCTGCTCCGTGGACCGTGGTGCGTGCGCCCGCTTCTGCCAGACTGGCGAGCATTCCGTCATGCGAACCTCACGTTTACACATTGCTCAGATCGCGCAGATTTCGGGATGCAGACTTCAGGATGCGCGCGTCCGCCCCCACGCCAGTCTTTCCACAATAGCTACCTAAGCCCCTGTACACGACGTTGGCGCGCGTCCACACAGAGTCGCCGCTGTGACCCAGCAGCCACCATTCAGCGAACGCACCCCCCGCGGGCCTCCGACGAGCCTCCCGGAACACCAACGGCCCAGCAAATTTAGCGCGCCGGCGGCGCGTCCGCCCGTAACCCGTTCAATGCTCCCCGTTCGCCCGCCGCCCCTCAGTTCCCAATGCATACTCAACGCTCCACCCAGAACGCCACACCCGCCGCACCTCAATACAGAATCAACAGCATCGCCGGGGTGCTTCGCCTTCCCCGCATCCACGCCCAGGGCGCGCGCCCAAACCCCGCACCCGCCAGGGGACCAGGGGACTTACGCTACGATCAGCCTACCGTGACGCGCCCCGCCCCTGGCCGCGCTTCCGCGATGTAATGGCAGAACCCGCGCGTCGCGACCGCCAACGGCTCATCCTGCCCGCCGGCGCCCACACAGCGGCCATCCCGTCCCACATGGGGGACTCGGGACTCCCAGCGCGGCCCCCTGGCGCGTCCGACGCCCACCGCACATCTCACGCCCCCACTCCGATCTCAAAGTAGCTGTCCGAGCGGCGCGCGCGGGCGCGATAGCCCGGTACGACGCGCTCCAGCGCCCCCATTCACTCGTCCGCGCCGCCGCCCCTTCGCGCCCCACACGTCACACGAAGTCGGAAGCCCCGCGCGAGCGCATGGTGCGCCCTCTGCGATGCACCCCGCCGCGAGCCTCCTTAATAGCCCGGCGACTGGGTATTCTTGATGCGCCGAGCTCGCCGGTGGCTGGAGGCGCGCCGATCCGCGCTCGGACCTGGGCGCACTCCAGCGCTCTTCGTCCTCGCGCAGTGACGTCGACGTCTCCGAGGTGCGCGCGCGAGTCGTACGATCGCTTGCGCCCGATTGGCCGGAGCGTGTCACGGGAGTCGACAACCCCTTGCTCAGCTGTGGACGACTTCGAGCGGCAAGTCGAGAGCACGCGAAGCGACATGATGATACGGTATGGGGGTTTTATTGCAGATCAGCAGTACCAGTAAGGTTCCTATGCGTATAGTACAAGCCTCCCGCGGATCCGCGGGGCGGACGCCGTCGCGTTAGTGCGTGCGTATGCGTGCGTGCGTGCGTGAGCGTGAGGGTGGATATGCAAAGCATGGTTGGGAGAGGGGGAGGGGGAGGCGCGCGGTGGTGGGTGGGGGGTCATCAGCAGAAACTATTATACATCTGTCACAAGCGACAGCTAAACAAGCCGGAGAGCACAAAAAAACCAATAGGAGGCGTCGAAAGTCAAGGCGTCGTTGATGTACACGTAAGGTGGGCGCGCCCCCGCCCGGGGAGGGAGGGAAGGGGGCGCATTAGCCCGTAGATCGTATATCGTTACAGTCGCGTCCGCACCGCGCGCGCCGCCGTGAGCCACCGCGACCTCCATCCAGAGAGCCCGCGAGAGAATTTGGGGGGAGAGGAGGGGAGGGAGGAAGAGGGAGGAGAGGGGGAGGGAGGGGGCTTAGACCCGCGCGCCGGCGTCCGAGCTCTTTTCGTCGTAGTCCTCGTGGCGGATGTCGCCGACCTTGGCGATCGCGGCGTGGAGCTTGTCGAGGTCCTCGCCGTCGAAGAGCGCGGCGGTCTCCTCGAGCGTCCGGTTCTTCGTCTCGACGACGAAGAAGTACAGGAACACGGTCTCGAACGCGAGCCAGCAGCAGTACACGATCTGAGCGTAGGGGCGCGCGCGGTGAGCCAAAGTACGAGGGAGCGGCGAAGGGGATGGGGACTCACGTAGTACTTCCAGGCGATCGCCTTGAGCGCGATGGGGTTGACGTACTGGTTGAAGATGAGCGCGACGGAGATCGTGAAGTTGAACACGTTGAAGCCCTTAGCACGGAGCGAGTACGGCAGGATCTCGAGCGTGTACGAGACGATGAGCGGCGTGAACGCAAGGCTGTAAAGTGCATTCGTCAGTCTCTGCGGGAAACCCCAAAGGCGCAGGCGCAGGGCACTCACTCGTAGAAGGCGTAGAACAGGAAGATGAACGCGATGACGGCGTGCGCGGCGGACTGCGAGCCGTTGAGCGCGTACTGCGCGGAGCAGATGGTCTGGAGCGTGAAGAAGAGCGTCATGCCGCACGCCGAGGTGAGGAAGAGGAAGCGGCGGCCCCAGCGGTCGACCTGGAACGACGCGAAGACGGCCCAGCACAGGTTCCAGATCGCGAGGATGCCCGTGATGAGCAGCTGGATGTCCGTGTCCGTGATGCCGATCGTGTCGAAGACCTGGTTGAGGTAGTACGACACCAGGCCGTTGCCGGACCACTGCGAGAACCAGGCGATGGCGATGATGATGCCCATGCGCTTGCGGTTCCCGCGGGTGGCGATGAGGGCCTTCCAGCCAACGTTCTTTGATGCTGCGGGAGAGTGGCGTGAGCAGATGTGCGGAAATTGAATGCTAGCCAGCCAAGGAGTACTCACACTCCTTGTCCATGGCAATAGCGGTCTTGATCTCCTCAAACTCGTAGAGGACGAGGGGGTCGGTCTCGTCGCCGTCGGCATGGTAGTACGCGAGGGTGTGCAGCGCCTGGGCCTCCTTGCCTTTGCTGACGAGGTAACGGGGGGATTCGGGGACGAACCAGATGAGGAAGAACTGGAGGACGGAGGGGATGGCCTGAAGGACGGAAGGAATGCGCCATGCCCACTCGCTGTTGATCCTCGACGTGCCGAACGCGGACCAGGAAGCACTGCGAAGCGGAAAATGTTAAGAAGCGCCGCCGTACGTATGGTTAGAAGGTGACGTACATAATGTTACCGGAATACCAAAGGGTGTTGTAAAGGGAGCTGAGCTGCGGGCGGTAGACGGGGTAAGAGACCTCCGTAACCAGCATGGGCGCGGCGTTGGCTATTTTTGACATGGCACTCGTGAGTACGGGGAAACGTCACGCGCATGGGCACTACTCACACGCAATGCTCAGGCCGAAACCGAGGAGGAAACTGGGTAGTTCGATGAGATGGGTGGTTGACGGATGACGCAGAGGAGGACTCACCGGGCGCCAATGAACTCGTGAATGTTGGAGCACGCGGTCTGGAGGGCGGCACCAGCAATCATGCAGACAGCACCGAGCCAGACGGAAGGCCTACGGCCGATGCCATCGGAGAGGTAGGGGGCAAAGGGGTAGCCTGCGAGGGAGCCGATGTTCTGCGTGGGCGAAAACGCGTTGAGTATATGCGCGCCAAAACGACGGGACGATGTGATGACGTACCTGGATCGCGTTGAGGAGACCGAGGGTGCCGCCCTGGGGGTTGTTGAAGAAGTCCTTCCACTGGCTCATGGACTGGAGACTGTTCATCAAACTACCGTCGTAGCCGTTCGTCGAGGACGTGATGAGGCTAGTGGGGGAGAGGTGTGAACGAGCTGGAAGACGCGTGACGTATGGGGGACGCGTACAGGAGAACGAGCCATGCGTGAAGGACGATGAGTCTGGGGGAGAACGCGCGTCAGGTGGGGGCGTTGTGGAGGAGGGGGAGAGGGACGGACCGCCTGTTGTTGTACCACTTGCGGTTGGGGTCGACGAGGTGCTGGAAGCCCGATGACGCGCTAGAGGTTGCTGCGGGACCGACGGCCATGGTGGAGAAGGCGGGAGATGTGTCGGGAGAGGACGAGCTGGGAGAAGCTGGAGAAGCGGTAAGGAGCGTGGAGGCTTTATAGCGAGCGAGGGGGGAGTGGGGGGGAAGGAGGGACGGGCGGAGGCAGGTGACCTCGCAGGGACCGAGAGAGGACGAGCCGAGGGAGGCCCGACGCGCTGGGCCCGCGGTGGCTGTCGCTGTTTCTCCAGAGATTCTCCAGATTTCCCCGTCGCTTGACTGCCCCGCACCCGCCCCTGCCCCCATTGGCCTCACCATTGGCCGCCCCCCGCGTCCGCATCCAGACCAGATCTCGCCAGGCACGCCGCGCGCCCCCGCACAGATCTCGCCTCCCCACACGCCTCTCCCAACCGCCTGTCCTTCGCACCCCATCGCCTCTCTTCGCGCATGATTGGAATACTGGCGCGTCGTCAGAAGCGTGGACCACCTTCCCAGACAGGAACAAACATACATACGTACCTCCATGCTCCGCTCGCATCGTCGCCCGCACCACCGCGTCGGCTCCAGCTGGTGCCAGGCTCCGAGCCGCCGTCGTCCTCGGTCCGCGCCCTCGATGGCAGTGTCCCCCATCCCAAGGTCCGTCGCCCGCGCCCAGGAGGGTAAACAATAGACAACCGGCACGCCCTCGCGCGCAGAACTCCCCCGACGGCAGACGTGCGCGCGACACGACAGAAACAGCCAAACGGTCCTAGACGCTCCTTCCCAAAACACCCGGCGCCCGACGCCCGCAGGCGCCGTCTTAATATCCCTCCGGCTGATCAGATCACTCCGCCCCGGAGAGACAAGCTTTCAGCCTCCTCCATCCGTCGCCGACCCCTGCCAAAACCGTTCAGCGCCCCCGTGGGGGGCGCGGCGGCCGCCCCGTCGTCCGGGGAAGGCGCCACCACGCCCCCGTCCCCGCACGCGCCGCAGCGACGCCAGCCCGCCCCGCCTCCATCCCCCGCACCCGCTAGTGCGCGTCCGGCGAGCGTGCGCACATAAACCTTTTTCAGTCGCGCCGAGGCCCCCGCCCGCC
>FTLJ01000229.1:0-34683 GCA_900155495.1 Porogramme epimiltina
GGGGTGTGGAAGAGCGGGAAGGGGAAGGAGGGAGGAAGAGAAAGGGGATGTGGGGGGCGAGGGGGGTTGGGGGGGAGACGGGCCGAAAGGGGAAGGGGGAATGAGCTTGGAGGAAGGAGCTGGGAGGGGGGACGGAACGGGAAAGGATACCACCAGGCTCCGATGGAGGGATACTGAGAGTCAATGATTGAAGCCGCGGTAACATGGAAAGCTCAAAACTCGCAGGTTCTTCATTCAAATAACGAGGGTGAGACAACCAATCGAGTAAGTTGATTGCTTAGTAACGAAACCCACCGAAGGTGTGGAATGCGGTTGCGATATGTAGGTGCTTTATATAAGATTCTGGTGCAACTTGTGTCAGAAAAGGGTTCAATTCATCACGGGTATGTTGCACCTGGCATCCTAATCAGTACTTCTTTATCTCACTGCGCTCGATCTGGGAGCACGTCAAAATGGAATAACTTACTGTCAAGTGGGCCAGCTGTGGGAGATGAACGATATTGGCGCGTACGCGTTTGACATTTGAATCATTGGGACGTTGGATACACACTAAAGTCTGGAGGGAGGGAAACGCCTTGAGAAAATGAAGAATCCGATTGACAGGAGCGGAGTAGACTTGGAGATGGGTGATTCTCTCATAACGGAGGGATAGGAGCCGTCGTACGATATTATTGAGACTGAAGTAGACACCTTTGAAGTCTATACGTAGACTTTGGATATGAGGAGAAACATTTCGAATGAAGAGGAAAATTTCATGGAGACCGAGTGGGCCCGGGGAATGCCTTATCGGATTTGTGGTCCCCGAAACGACGACGTTGAGAGTGTGCACAAGTTCCCGCAAGGATGGGTTTGCTTTGAACATTCCTGTGAAGAATAGCAGAGTCTCGCGGTCTTCAATGCCGATCCTCCGGTAGAGATACACACGAGACCGATGGAGCCAGTCTTTGCAAACGAGGGCACAGACACAGAGGGTCCGACGGTATTGTGCAGGGGCTCCTCCGACCCACGACGGTGGCGGAAAATCTTCACCGTGGTCTGAGCCCACGTGATGGATGACGAGTAACCCAAGTTCCGCGGGGAGAGTCTTGAGGCCCATGTTCGAGAGGGAGAGTCAACGAACGGATGACTAGGAAATTAGGCTTAATTGTTGCTTGACGCCTCTGAAGCCTAATATCTGACTTGTGTATTATTTCGGTTAGCTTGGCGCTAGTGGGTAACTCGTAGACCAGACCGGGGGATTGAGCGAATCTAAGGGTCTTGTACAGGTTCGAAAATACTATAGGTACGCTCTTGTACACTGACGTACCTATGCACTACAGCAATCATCCCCGTTGAGCAGGCAAACATGTGCATGACACCTACTAGTCATGCGAGGCGGAGTCATGTACAAGATTCCATACTACCCACCACAAATATCGTCGCAAGGCTAACGACACTGCTATGTGTTTGAAAGTGGAGAGGCTGACGATATTAACTAGCCACTGTAACCACATTCAGCCGAGTTCATTGCGTATAATCATGACTTAAACTAATCGTTGATACAACAGACATATATTGTTGTACAGCAGGGGACATCTAGACGTCACATTACTTTGTTTCGCTGCGGCAGCCTACAACTGTTCTTCGCACCCCACAAGAAAGCCGGACGGACACGAGGTAGCACAGGAGAAAAGATGAGTACCAATGCGTCAGCACATCTCCCCTCCCCACCTGGCGCCCCGAAGGAGAGATAAGTAAAGGGAGGGAAGGGACTGTCGGCGACCCACGCGCATTCCGATGGGGCCTCCTGCAGGGTGCGACAGAAAAAAAGGGAAAAACTTGCAGTGATCCTCCAGTGTCCACGCTACTCGTACACGCCCGCACCGAACGCTGCCTGCCTGCCTTTGCTTAGAGAGCGGAGATGTTCATCGTCGGCCACGTGCTGCGAAAAAGGGGGATGGGAGGGACGGGTGTTGTGCGATGAGTAATTGCCCGACCGGTGATGCGCGGCGAGAGCGCAACTCACTAGTCGGGGACCGTCCGCTTGAAGCCGTACTTGCCGATGAACGAATCGAGCTCTTTGGGGCCACGGGAGCCGTACGGGTATGGCACGGGCTTGGGCGCAGGGCCGCTCTTGCCCTCTATCCAGTGGAGGATGGGCGTGAAGATCTGCGTGTCGAGACGGTCGGCAAGCAAGTCGGTGCACAAGTCCTCCGAGACGTACCTTCCACGCACTATCCAGCTCGTCGTCACGGACGAAGTTGGAGTGATCGCCACGCAGCGCATCGAGGATGAGGGCCTCGTACGCCTCCGGGATCTTCGCGTCCGTAAACCGGCGCTTGTATGTCAAGTCCATCTCGGTCGGGATCGCACGCGTGTTGAGGCCAGGGATCTTCGTGTTGAGCTTGAGATAAACGGCCTCCGAGGGCTGGATGCGGATGACAAGCTCGTTACGAGAGATGTCCTTGAAGATGCCCTGTGTAACATCCTTGAACTGGATCCGAACTTCCACCTTAGCCTCGTTAAGGGCTAAGTGCAGAGATAAGAGCGTGAGTAGACCTGGGAATTCCACGAGTGATCGTAGAGCTCACCCTTGCCAGCCTTGAGAATGAAAGGTACGCCTTCCCACCGGGGGTTGTGAATCCAGAGGGTGGTAGCAGCATACGTGGGGCAGACAGAATTCGGTGGAACAGTGTCATCGTCGAGGTATCCCGGCTTGCCGTTAGCCGCAACATACTGGCCAAGGAGCGTGTCGTTCCTCTCAATGGGTGGGATCGCGCGCAGAACCTTGACCTACGATGACAAAAGCGGCTGTGAGCACACGTGCGAGCTGCGGATGATGGCTCCGAAAGTACCTTCTCGTCACGAATGTCCTCGGCCGAGAACGAGACGGGGCGCTCCATGGTGAGGACACAAAGGACCTGAAGCAAGTCTGTATGACATGCGCATGAGCGTCACGTATTTGCAAGAGGTTGAGTCACGTTGGAGGTCGCGCTCAGATAACGCGCCACCCGTGTAATAGTGCCTACTCACGGTTCTGGAGAATGTCACGAATGATGCCGAACTCGTCGAAGTAACCGCCACGGCCTTCTGTGCCGAAGGGCTCCTTGAACGTGATCTGGACATTGCTGACAGAGTTCTTGTCCCAGCCCGACGCAAGAGCGACGTTGGCGAAGCGAAGGACGAGGATGTTCTTCACCATCTCCTTCCCGAGGTAGTGATCGATACGGAACGTCTCGTCCTCAGTCCAGTGCTGCTTAAGCGAGCCAAGGAGGACACGGCAGGACTCGAGGTCCTTTCCGAACGGCTTCTCAACGATGATGCGGTTCTTTCCGGTGGCCGAGTAGCACTGCTCCTTGAGGTGCTTCGCGACGGGGATGAACACGCTTGGGGGAAGAGCAAAGTAGAAGAGGCGGTTAGCCTCCTTGGTCTGGTAGTTCGCCTCGATGCTCTCGAGGGACTTGTTCAGGTTCTCGAAGGATGGCCCGTCCTCGTAGCCTCCAGAGACATAAGAGGAGAACGCCTTGAACTCGGCGATCTTAGCCTGGCCGTCCTCATCATCATCGGCGACCTTGAGGTAGGAGGTGATGCGCTTGTGGTACTCGGCGGTGTCCATCTTAGTGCGGGCATAGCCTACGATTTTAACATCGCGGGGCAGGAAGCCCATGCGGTAGAGGCCAAAGAGGGCGGGATATGTCTGCGTTAGGATGAGCGGGGGATCGTCGGGGAGATCATAGATGGTCTCGTACTTTCTTCTTTGCAAGGTCGCCGGAGGCACCGAGCACTAGATCGCAGGGACGCGTTTGTCAGGCCTGAAGATCGGGAGAGCGCGCGCGGAGGGAAGACGCACCGATGATGACGGTGTTGTCCCTGAGAGCGTCGCCAGTAGTCTCCATGGAGGGGATGGTGCCGGACATGGCACGGGGGCGCCCGGTGGTGGCCATTGCGAGAGGCGCGTGGGGTTCTGGGAGAAAGCGAGAGGGGGGCGGAAGGAGAGAACGGGAGACGAGTGCAGCGGGAGGAGCGCGAGATGATAGAGGGAGAGTGTTTGGGGCGAGTCCGGCGACGTTGCTGAACGAGCAGGCGCACGATGATGCAAACCTTGTCCGATTCCCAATCTCAGTCCCACTCGCCGGCCCGGGCTTCCCCACGAGCCGATTGGCCCGCGCCTCTCCCGCCACCACGCTCGCCGTCCGCGCGCACGGCGACATTCACTGCAGCCCCTTGTCCCCGACCCCGTCCCAGCCGCTCTCAGCCTACCCGCCGCCCTCGATTGGCCTCCTTCCCCGACCGCCCGCTGACTACCCCCCGATACCCGCACATGACCGCCCCCCTCGCTCCCACACCCGACGACCGCGCCCTCCCCCCGTCCCCGGACAGGGAGCTCGACGCCCTCCGCGACCTCGTCTCCTCTGCGTACCTCAACCACGACCCCACTACCGTCAGCGTCCGCGCTGGCACCCTCTTCGCCCGCCTCAAGGCCCTCAACCGCGCCGCCAATCATGCCACCCGCGCGCACAAGCAGGCCTCCGCCGACTCCCGCCAGGAGATGGACCAGACCTACCTCGGCCTCCAGAACCTCCTCTACGAGAAACGTCACCTCGAACGCGAGATAGAAAAGTGCCGCCAGTTTGCGTACGTACGAGCCCGGTCATATGCCTCGCGGCGGCCTCACAAGCGTGCCCGACAGCTCCGTCTATCAGGACATTCCAGTCCATTCTCTCGAAGACTTCCTGCAGATCGCGCCCGAGGAAGCCAGGACGGATGACGTCCTCACGGACGAGCATCAACTCATGCTGAACCGCCTGAGTTTCGAGCTCTCGGAGCGACAGAGGTGCGCGTGTGCCCGCTGACGAAAATGCGCCCGCCCCGGCTAACGCCCGATCAGGCTCGAGCTGAAGCGCAAGGAGCTCACACGAGAGAAAGATGCGCTCCTCAAAGAGAGCAAGGCGAAACTCGCCACTATGGAGAGTGTGAAGACACATATCGATACCCTCATGAAGGCCCGTATCCCTTCCTCATCTGCTTCGACCGCTAACTGACTCTGTTCACTTGTAGACGGCAACCGACGTGCAGAAGAAGGTCAACGACCTTGTTCAGCCCGCACCCGCACCGACTCCGTCGGCACCAGCTCGTTCTACACCCACGCCGAGTTGAGAGCTCGATCCTCCCCTGTTTCATCTCTCCAGGGCTGCGGTCTGCTCTCCGAGTGCCACTCGATGCCCACGCCGATCGCACACCCGTCCACAGAGAACCGCGTTCGCACCGCTGCCTGCGCTGCAGTCGGTAGCACATCAACTGCGAAATTGTTGCTATGGCGGACGTCATTCGGCCCTACGAGGAGTGTCCAGATACCAACGAGGCACGGGGCCTAACATGCGGGACACTAGAGTAGAAAGGGGCATCAGAGGGAGTGCCAGACAGTTGTACGGACGGGTAATCTACATGAATACACTGATCCGATTCCTATAAGACGAGTGCAGGAACGAGGGAGGGGAGGGAGTAAATAATAGTACATCATTATCAAGTACAACCATGCACGCGACGGCAGGTATTGCGACTGCAGAGTAGACACCGAATGGAAAGTGGAATGCAGGGAGAGCCGGAGCGAGAATCAGCGGGACCAGCGGGGACTCATGCCTCCATAGGCTCGTCGTCGCTGATGCTCCCAATGTCGCTCATCTCTTCGTCGTCGCCATCCTCGTCGTCTTTGTCCATCGCGGCGTCCGCGGCCTCCTTCGTTGCGAACCGTTGGACGTACTCCTTCACCTTGGCGTCGTATTCCTTCGGGTGGCGCATGAGCAACGCCGCCGCCTCCCCGTTGAGAGGGTCATTAGGGTTCGGATACCGCAGAAGCTGTGGGAGGAACACCTCGAAGATGTTGATCATATCTGAGAGTGGTCCACGAAGATGGTCGGTCGTCAATGGGCAACGGAACTGTGATGCGGGGGGGCACTCACCGAACATGGGTGACCATGTCTGGTTGATAACGTCTAGACAGACGGATCCGCTCCTGTGGCGGACTGTTAGCATGCGGACGGAGTTACATATGGCGCGGGGCAGGACGTACAGCTCGTCGATATTTGGGTGGAAGATCTTGTTCATGAAGCCGATGCTGGGGGACTTGAACGGGTATTGGTCCGGGAGCTCGACATGAATCTTCCACACTCCTCCGGCAAAGGGGGCTGTAATGTGGCAAGTGTGCCCGTCGGAAGATATCACGAGACAGGGCGGGGAGCGGCATAACCACGGATAGGTCAAAACTGAGAGAACTGTAGACATAGCGAATAGCGACGTACTTTCTTCCGGTCCATAGAAGCGAACATAGAACTCCTGCATGCTATCGTTGACGAGGTTCACCTCATAGTCGGACATGAGCCTACGGAATGCGGGGTAGGCGTTGAGCACGAGAGCTTCTACAGAGAAGGCCTCCCTCGGTACAGTGGCTGGTAGGGTAATACGTACAGCTTCATGACGTCCGTCTCAATGCGCCGCTTTCCAGGAGTACTGTATAGGTCCGAATGCGCATGTCAGTCCCGGTCGTTCGACGTCCTACGAGCTTAACGGGTACTTATCATGATGCTTGTATAGGTCACTAAATAGTCCGGGTTGCACAGAGGGTATTCAACTGTCCTGAGAGGCTGCGAAGAGCAAGATGGATGCAGATATGCAGAACTAGAGAAAGCGTAGGGGTGCAGATGACTGCGGGGATGAAGCACCGCGGGGCGAGATGGAAGGGACGTTAAGCGGTCTCAGCGCGCCCCGCTTCCCGATCCGTCCGACACTCGTCCGGTGCATATCTAGCCGACAGCCCTCCGGGCACATCTTCGTCAGCGACCACCATCTCGCTACTTCTGTCTTCACGCAATGCGCTCGCCTCCACGCATGCCGTTAATTCGACACCGACCTACTCATTTAGTGCCCCTTCTCGTGCTCGTTGCGCCTCAGTCGCGTACTGGAGTTCCGGCCTAGTACCGCTTGACCAAGACCGTGGTGCGTGCTAGGGGCAGATGGCGTGCTCCTATTGCGCGCGGGCGTATGCATCGATGCCCGACGAATTCCGTGGCGGGAAATGCACGACTCTAATGGCCGATGCAGCCTGGCACGGCCCCCCGAAGATTTAGGGTCTCGCGAGGTTTCGGCGAGCCAACGCTCGAGCCCCGGACTCGCTTCTTCAGATCGACCCCTGCCCCAAATACGACCAGCAAATTTGGTGACCGAGAAGCGCAGGTAGTGCGCGCATTTCCGAGAACCACTGCGAAGGTACCAATTCGTAAAGAGCGACGTTCGGAGGATAGCCTAGGTTCGCGCACGAAGATTCGTCGTACTCGTATCCTATAGATATCTCGTACTGCACAGGACGTCGGTATGGCGTCCGTTCTAATTTACAGAGCCCATAAACCAATATACGCTGTACCCTCATACGCTCGACGCGCCCCCCCACCNNGAGCCCCCCCCCCCCCCCCCCCCCAATCTTGTCCCCATTCCCAAGAACGAAATCCATACTCGCGACCGACAACAGCAGGCCAGGCGGGAGTACCTCACCAGTACGTCCACTCCTCCACCACGCAGTACACGGAATCGCTGCCGCACGGATACGGCCGCCGCCCGGGCGTGAAACCTTCGCTGTATGGATTAGCGGTGCTCCCTGCGCGCGTTGCGCTCGCGAGGTCGGTGCCCGCAGCCTCACCGGGGCTCATTGTGCGCTGTTGGAAGGCGCGCCATCCGAGCAAGATCGCTGGTGTACACGACGCACGGTCAGCGCGTGGAGTAGCGTTGGCCACTATCTAGGGAACGTACCAAACCATAGGAGTCCGAACGCAGCGATGAGGATGATCTCCTCTTGCGCTATCGTAAGGAGGTCTCCGTTTCTCCTGTGGTGGGTCACCACCCTGGGTCGGACGTTGTTGGTAAGTGACCATTCTTCATCCCATACCCCATAGTCGAACTCACATAACCGATAGCGATGCGATTGCAAGGACGGCGACGCAGGTCTGCATGAGACTATATGTCTCTGCAGACAGAGCACAAACGGGCGATTCAGCATCGCATTCGAAAGCGCATGCCTGGACGAAAATACGAGACACCCACGGATCGAGTGCGGCACCAGTTTCATCACTAGATGCGCGACCACGGCCGCACCGACGGCTGCGCCACCCAGCGTATCGAATCGCCAGACCAGGGTAATCGCAAACCGTCAGCTTCATCGGCAGAGCAACACTCTTCGCGACGCACCGTACGCAGCCGATCTCGCTCGACCTTGGAAAAGCGGCATGTCTTCGTCGTTCAAATGGCGTCGTTCGAGGGTCGTAGATGGAGGGGTCCCGCGGATAGCGCGATAGATGGTGGAAGGAAGGATATCAGCGGGGAGGGAACGCGACAGACAGACCCCCTCGTCGCGGTGGTGGTGCGGTCAGCAGCAGCAGCGGCAGCGGCAGCTCGAGCCACGCGCCGCGCGGGCTCCAGGCGGCGTGCATACTTAGCCCATCTCGCGTACAATGCATGCGTCCTGCGCCTGCCCCCTGCCACGCCCGGGACGCCGGCGCCGACCCGTGCGCGCGGGCTGTCTCTTCGGCTTCAGTGCGCGAGCGAAGGCGCACGCCCGCCACGAGGCGGATGCGTGCGCGTGCACCGCGCGTGGCGCGTTTCCTTCAACTTGCCGCTTTCCGTGCGGCGCCGCCTCCGGATCTAGGTCACATTGTCCGCATTTTTTTCAGTCTTCGTGCGGTGCAGAAGGCGGCTGGTGTGGGACGGCGGCGCGGACGTAATTGTTCGTGCGCCCCGCGCGCGGGCGCGGAGAAACGTGCGTGCGCGCTTCGAAGTCGAGAGAGAGCTTCGAGCGTCCGAGGAAGGCTAGCCGGTGGGCAAAACCGTATCGTGCGTGGGGGGGCGGAGTGCCCGCTCGAGAAGGCGCGAAGCGCGTGAAGACGCCGGGCTTCTGGCAGATCCACCACGCGTGCGGAGTGGTCTCAATGGTTTCGTGTGTCACAAGTACAGGCGGGGTGGGCGTAAGTATGTACAATAGCGTTAAACAAGCATGATCGTCCGTCAGCTCCCTTCTACGGGTGGGCGGGAGCGATTTTTCGTGAATAGACGTGAAACGATGTGAGGTCTGAGGGTTCCCTGGGAAGAGGGCCTGGCTAGCAACTGAAGGCATAGATGTAGCGAATGTAGCACTGGGGCGAGCGAAGATGAAGGGCGGCTTGTCGCCGCGTCCTCCCCCGATTGTGGCTTGCACCTAGAGGAGGGGAGGACGGGCAAGCGGTGCCATTGCTTATATTGAGGTCACCGAGCCCGGGATCTGGGTTATAGTCGCAGGCTGCCCGTTCATGCCGGGCTGTATCACTACAGAGTGACCAGGGTTCTGCTGAACGACATACCCAGGTTGGCCCGGCGCGGTGGTAGCGTACGTCATGGGCTGCCCGGCGGGGTACGCGTACCCGGGCATCATCATCTGGCCGGGGTACATCATGCCCGCCCCGGGGTACTGGCTCTCGGGGTAGCCCGGCCACTGTCCGAACCATGGGAGCTCGACGATGGGCTCCGCCCAAGCGAAGGGGCGACCGAGAGCCTTCGCGCGAGAGGTGAGCGTGATGAGGATGATGAGGAAGATGGCGTCTGGGGGGAAAGGGGTGAGTAGATTGGGGATGGAGGGGGTGGGAGCGGGGTGCACGCACATAGACAGAAGAGCATCCACGAGAAGGCCTGGACGACGCGCATCTCGTAACACCAGCTACGCTCGGAGACTACTGCAACGTTAGCTCACGATAATAATACGGACCCCCCACCGAACTCACGAGTGCCGCTCTTAGTGGGGATGGCCTGGCTGGTCAACGCGTCGCACTGGATGTTCCCGATGATGTCACTGTACGGCGCTATGAGCGCTAAAATGGACGGAGAAGGACGGCCGGACTTACGTCGTCCACGATGCCTGGGCTGTGATATGAAAATTGAGCAGCCCGCACTGAAATGAGACACACAGCATCGCTCACCGAGCCAGAGCACCCCAAGGATGAAGAGGAAGAACGCTTCCGTTCTCGGCGTTGACCATTGAAACCTAAATTCCGAGCGGCGCGAGGGGGTGGGTGAACGGAGCGCAGGGGGACATTGCGCACGGGGACGTACCCGACCAATATGAGCAATATCGTCAAGGACGGAACGATGATAGCGAAAATGGAGTAGTCGTCTATATTTGACAGGAGACACGGTCGTGAGCGAGACTCTCATAGAGGCAGCACCGATCGGGCAGTTGGTCGATCGGCGGCGTCAGGTGTGGGTGAAGGACGTACGACGGATGTCCGGCAGGAAGATGCTCGCCCAGTAGGCGGTGATCCCGAGCACAGTCGCGGTGAGGAGCAGCACGACCACTGGGAAGAAGTTGTGAAGGCGATAAACAATGAGCACTCGCGAGGCTAGCACGGGGGCGCCATAGCGGCGCTGCGTCGAAAAGCACTCACTGTTGCCGTAGAGGCGCATATCCCTGAACAGCTGTGTCATCCTGCGCGCGTACCACCACGTCAGCCAGAGTTCACCGGGGTGTTAAGGGGCGGCGTAGTTGCGGACCTGAGATATCTAGCACTGGGGACTGTGCGAGATGGCTGGTGCGGGGGAGCAGTGTCGCGAGGAGGAGATATGGGCGGCGGGTCGTGGCTATCGTGAGGTCGTTGAAAAAGACGGAGGGGAAGCGCAGCCCGGGCAGAGGGCGTCGGAGCGGGTCGTGTTCCTGTCCGAACACGGTTTGCGCACTTCGCACTTCGTCCAACAAACCCAACCGCCCCCGGACAGAGTTCAATCGCACCCTCGAAAACACGCACGTGACCAAACCCGTGGGCTGCCTGCAGGCGCACAGGCGCCCCGCCCCGACCTTCCGGGCGCGCAGCGCCCCACTGCCCCAAGGTACCCGGTCTTCACCCTTGTTCCACTTGTCCTCGCAGGTCGCGCACGCATCCTTATGTACAACGTTATACAACCGTTCATATTCCTGTTCCTAATTGTACACAGCAAGTGAATGCCCTAAGTATGTCGTAGTGATGGGGGGTAAGCAAGTTATACAAGCGGCCAGTGCTACAGCAGACAGTGCTAGCAGAAAGCCGTCCTCTCTATATGGTCGTCGGTCTCGTAAATAATAATCATACGCCCCTCACGAGCTGCGCGGGGAGGCGGGGAGGTCCAAAAACGGAGCATAAAAAAGGGCTCTCTACGCCCGTCACCGCCTGGGCGGCAGGTTGAAGAGCTTGCTGTCGCGGGCGGGCGCCCGGGTCTGCTCGCGCGTCCCGGGCGTGCGCGTTTCGCGCGTGTGCGCCTCCTCGGGCGACTTGTGCGGGATCCAGTAGACGTACGTCGGTGCCTCGTTGCGCGAGGGCGAGGCGCCGCGCGAGGCGAGGCGGCGGGGTTCCCCGGGCGTCGCAGCAGCGGCGTTCGCACGTCGCGAGTCTTCTCGGCGGACGCCGTCGCGCCGCGAGTCGTTCGTGCGCCGCGAGTCGTCGCGGCGGACGTCTGGCCGCCGCGAGTCCGTCGTGCGGTGCGAGTCGTCGCGGTTGAGCGGGCGCCGGGAATCCGTGGTGCGGTAGGACTCGTCGCGGTTGAGCGGACGGCGGGATTCGGTGGTACGGCGGGAGTCGTCGCGGATGAGCGGGCGCCGAGAGTCGGTCGTCCTTCTGGAGTCATCGCGGTTAAGGGGCCTTCGGGACTCGGTGGTCCTGTAGGAGTCGTCGCGAAGGAGGGCGCGCTGGGACTCGTTGCGACGGACGTCTGCAGGGGGGCGAGAGTGGGAGCGTGCGCGGGGCTTCTCCGTCTTCTCGGCCGGTGGGGCAGCATCGCCGCGGGGGCGCCTAGACTGGGAGCGAGAGCGGTGGGTGACCGGGGCAGGAAGCTTGCCCACGTGCTTGCCGGCTGGGCCGAACCAGGAGATCATAGACACCGGCAGGACCCAGACGTGCTTCGTTCCCATCCGCTTCTGCCGCAGTGCGAGCACCAATAGCAGCGCGAAGAACGCGAACACTGTGGGCCGATCCGTGAGGGGCCGAACAGCGGCGGAAACTGTACAGCTACGCACATAGAATCATGTTGAAGAACGAGAAGGCCTCCAGGACGTGGTACTGGGCATGGTATGTCTCCGTGCTGACTGCAGGCCAGGCCAGGAACGTGTCAGTCAGCTGCCCGGGCATGCAGGCACACTTGCTACTCACACCCAGGGATGTCAATGGGCTCGGCGTCGGCGTCGGACGACGAGAAACACTCCACGTCCGCCATCTCCGAGTCGGAGGACGCCACAAACGCCCCCAGCGCTGCCGGCGGAACAAACGGTCAGCAAGGCGCGCGCCGACCGGACCCAAGGCGGAGACTCACCAAGCCACAGAGTCCCGGTCAGCCCAAGGCAACCGAGCTCGACCCGCGTCGAGATGGGGTTCCTCTCCTTCATCAATCCAAACGCCAGCCTTCATCCCAACCGACAACTGGTGAACAACGGCGCTCGTGCATGAACAGAGGTGAGACTCACAGTGCGATGATGATGAGCATGCTCGCGGCGCAGACGAAGATAGCAAACGGCACGAAACGAGCTGCGGGCGCATCAGCACACGACGCCCCCTCCTTCCCCCCCAACTGCGAAGGTGTGCACTCACTGAGATCGGAAGCCAACAAGATGCTCTGGAAATGGGCCGCAATGGCCAAGCAAACAATAGTCCAAAGGAGGACAGCCACTGAGTGAAGGGAAGAAAGGGAACGCCCGATCAGCACCGCGCGCGACAGCGGGCCCAGCAGCGAGCGGCGGGGGGAGGGAGGCACTCACCGTACACGCACACCCGGACGATGTTGAACACGGGGGGCATGGGGGGCAAACGAAGAAAGGCAAGAAAACGCCGGCTAGAGGGGGCAGCAGCGGGAGTACGGGCAGAACGCGATCGGGAATGGGTCCTCGACCGGCTCTGCGCCCTGGTATTTGAAGGCATGGCGGGTGCGCGACAGGGCAAAGGAGAGAGGGCGCGAGGGCAAAGCGCGATGCGAAGCGGGGACCAACCGAGGGGATGAAGAAAACGAGGCGTCCGGAAGGCCGCGCGGGCGGTGGAGAGATCTAGGACCCTCTGGGGCGTGCGCGGAGGGGGGGCTTCGGAAGGCGCAACAAAACGTGGCTGTCGTGCTCGTGCTCGTGCTCGTAGCCGGAGTCGTGTCGGGGTGCGTACTTCGCCGGGGCTGCTGATGGAGGCTCAGCAGCGTCGGGTGCGCGCCGGGGCCTGCTGTGGTCGGGGCGGTGGGGGACGGAGGCGGCGACCAGGAGGAGGCTCGGAAGCAGCGAGCCGTGGGCGGCCGTGCAGCTTTAGGTCTTCTGGGGCTGCCAAATTTTCATTTGTTTGTGTGCTACGGGGTGCCCAAAGTCGGAGGACTGATCAATGCGACGCGCCTCGAGGCGAACTCAAAGCCAAAATCCGGCAACCCCACGTTACAGGCGCCCGCAAATTGCCTAATGCGGCAAGCCCATCAGGTCCAGATCGATCGGACCGGCCAGCGGACAAGGTCGCTCAGAGCGGGGTCGCTCCCCCGTGCGCGCTCTGGGAGCCCTCGCTCTATCTTCGCGCCGCGGCGCTGCCAGGGTGCATTCAACCTTCTATCTCGATTCTCAGAAATACATCCTCTTTAGAACGTCCTTACTGCGCGCCCGGCCAGACATCCCGCCCGGCATCTTCTTTCCGCTTTCCACTTCCCATATCCGAGCTCCGAGTTTCCACCTCAGCCCCGTTCCGCCGCACAGAAATCTTCCATCCGTCCCGCGCTATAACTGTAAGAGAAGAAAAAAAAACCACCGCCGCAAAATCTCACCTCACGCGACCTCCGCCCGCAGCGTCGCCCCAATCTGCACGTACTCCGCAAGACACTCGGGATTTCGCAGGGTTGCCGGATTGACGCTGCTCGCCGGTGCGCCGTTGATGATCTGCCCCCCACAACGACCACGTTTTTTCTTTCAGCACTTGACCCAACATGGCATGGCGCGGCGCCCCAGGCGTGGCCGCAGTCCCCGCATAGTGGGCGGGCGGCACAGTGACGGGCTCAGGGGAGACGCCGCCGGCCGTGGGCGAATGGAGGGGGGTGGAGATAAGTGTGGGTGACCGACCTTTTTCACCGGCACTTCCACGCGCTTCATGTTGACCGTGTACGGGATGTCCGCGACCTGAATGATCTGCACAGCAGTGGTCGCGCCATGACAGAACAACGTTCCAGGGGCGCCGGCGCGCGAAGGCAAAGACGGATGAGCGCGAGAGGCATCAGGTGACCCCCAAGTCAGCGCCGGTCAGGGTTTCGCGGTGCCCGCTCCCCGAGAGGAGCAGGTTCGCAGCGCCCGCAGAGGAGGAAAGCTATTGTGCTTACCCGAGCGGGAACGTGGCGCGGGCTGCGCCGCGCGCGCACCTCAGACTTGATCCGCGCCGCGAGCTCCTCCGTCAGCGCCTGCCCCTCGAGCAGGCGCACGAAGAGCACCACGCGCTCGTCCGCGCCCCCCGCGACGCTCTGCCCGACCGCGAGGCAGTCGGCGACCGCGTGCGCGGCGTGCGTCGCGGACGGGGCGAAGCACTGCTCGATCACGTCGTAGATCTCGGCGGAGCCGAAGCGCACGCCCCCTGGGTTCCTGCGCGAAGGAAGGGCGGGCGGCGGGCGACGCGTCCCGGGTCAGCGATTGCGCGGCTGCGAGAAGGCGCGCCCCCGCGCCGATGCGGGGTCGGGGAGGGGATCGGGGAGAGGTGCGGGGGTGCGGGGGGGAGAGAAGTGCGATAGAGAGAGAGCTAGGGACTTACAGGACGCCGTCGCTTCGCCCGAGCATGACCATGCCGCCGCCGTTGCCCGCTTGCGAGCGCGTGATCATAACGTGGTCTCCATGGACTGTATGTGCGGACGGCGCAGCGTCAGCGTCGCGCGCCGGCGTCCGCGGGGGTCAGCGTTCCGTGTGTCCCCACCCACGGGCGCGCGGAGAGTGGGCAGCAGGGTACTCACACCAGACGCCCTCGAACTCTGCGAAGTACGCGTCCCGATACCGCACGCGCGCCGCGTCGACCGCCTCCGCGCTCCCGTACCCGGGCAGGGGCCAGAAGCCGGCCGGCATGCAGGGGAACGGCCGCAGGCAGACGAGCTCGCCCGCTTCGCCCGGGCCCGCGGGCGCCCCCGCGGGCGTGAACGCCTCGACGGCCATCCCGAGCAGCCGGCACTGGATTTCGCCCCGGAAGACCGGGAGCGCGGAGCACATCCCCGCGAAGAGCGAGCAGATGTCCGTCCCGCCTGCGGGGGCGCAGGGTCGGTGTGAGCGGACCCGTGGGCGTGTGCGCGCGAGCGTCGAGGGGCGGACCGACCTGTGATCGATGCGAGCAATACATTCTTGCTGACGTGCTCGTACACGAAGTCGAACAGGTGGGGCGCGAGGGGCGAGCCGGTGGAGTATATATGCCGCAACGTCGACAAGCTGTGGTGCGCCGCAGGCTTGTGAACTTTCTAAAGAAGCACGGGGTCAGCAGGGCGCGGGACGCATTGAGTAGGGTGTGGCTTCTGTGTGGTGCATCTTAAATGAACTGACCTCTAATTGATCGATGTACTTGGCACTAGTCCCAAAGACTGTAATTCCTAGTTCATCCACTAGCCGCCACAGGTAGGCCGGATCGTAAAGCGGACTGCCGTCATATAGGACGAGGGTGCAGCCCACGCTCAGTCCGCTTACAAGGAAGTTCCACATCATCCATCCGCTGACCGCAGAAGCATATCAGCCGACGTTCATATGGTGCTGCAGACGCGTACTAACGTTGTGGTATAGTAGAAGAAGACGTCCTGCGGCTGCAGGTCCGCACAGATAACGAATTCCTTCTTGGCCTGGATCAACATGCCACCAGCGCGGTGGACGATTGGCCTGTACCGTCGTGCCAAGATCAGCGCCGCCCCATTCAGCGAACTGCGAAACCTTACTTGGGACGACCTTCACACCCCCCGAGGTCACGCAGGTTCGGGTTTCGGGAAACTCAGGACTCGGGGGTCTAAACTTAGAACGCATTCGGAGGCGGACGCACCTGTCGTGCCCGAGCTGAACAAAATCCACAGCGGCCAGTTGAAGTCGAGCCGTTTCCACTCGAGCTCGCCGTCGGACGCGCGGCGGCCGAGCTTCCCCGCCGCGCCCTCGGCGACGAGCGCGTCCCAGTCCGTCCATCCGGCGTCCCACTCGTCGGGGGCCGTCACTCCGAACGGATGGCGGACGACGACGACCTCGGGGCGCAGTCCCGACTTCTCCGCCAGCGAAGCCAGGAGCGCCCTGAGCTTCGGGAGGTGCTGGTGTACCTTGGCGTTGTAGCTGGCGGGAGCTGTCAGCCGGTGTACCTGGAGCCTGGGGCTTCTCGGACGTACACGACGGCGTCGACGGAGATGACGAGGCGGGGTTGCACCTGCTCGAACCTGCTTCGCGTGAGTACGGGGCGCACGCTGTATGCTGGGCACCGAGCACTGACCTCTCGAAAACGCCTTCAGAACCGAAGTCGGCGGCGGCGCTGACCCAAATGCACCCTGGAGCATTAGATAGAAGCGAGTGAGCGATCGAGGGTCATCCGGTGGGCTTCCAGGTCGCCCGCGCCGAGACTCTCGTCATGAAGACGAGGCAACGCCTTGGCTACAGCGCCACCTCATAGTGATAGCGACGGCACTCCAGCCAAGTGTCGCGGGTGGCCACTCTTGCACTGGATGCACGGACGAGGCTTCATCTAGTGCACCGATGGAATGCCCAATTTCCGCTGAGCGATGGGCCTGTAACAATCATAGGGGGGAGGGGCGTGTGATGGAACAGCAAGCGGAATGAAAGCAGGCCCTTGTGCCACGCCCATTCCAAACGCCACCCCACGCGCGCGTGGTTCAACTTTGAGACTGTGCAGGGCCACGCTCGGTCGCCCGAGGGCGGCGTATAACCCAGTCTGGGCCGCGCGGCGGTCCCACATGCGACGGCCTCCGCTGCGCGCCCGCAACGTCATATCATGACGCGGCAGGGTGTATCAATTGCGCACTTAGAATGGGATGACAGCAGCAGCGCTCGGGCGCCCCCGAGCGGAGGGTGGCAAAAGTGGGCGGCACTGACCAATGGCGGCGCAAGCTAAACATGCAGCGACGTTTTCCTGAAGTGAAGGGGATCAGTGCTCGGCCTTTCAAACAAGCTTGTCGGGGGAACGGCTGGGGGCACCGCACTCGCCCCCTTGGTAAGGTTGCAACTCCGAGCCCCGCAGCGGCCCGTGCCTCGTCGCGTTCCGGCCTCGTCGGGAGCGCGACGAGTCGCGGCGGAGGCTCGCGGAAGTGAAATAGGGCCGATGGTAGTAGGTACGCACAATGCAGTTGGAAGAGTAGGACGCGATGCGATCGCCGGGCTGGAGGCCGCGGGCGAGGAAAGCCGAGGCGAGGTCCGCGACGAGCGTATAGAGTTCTGCGTACGACACCTTGCGGTGCTCAGGGCTGGGATGGTTAGGTTCAGGTTCGACTGAGGCGGGGCGGGAACGGCGGTCATTATCGTGCTCGCCGGACGAACGTGTGCGGCGCGGGTAGCGAGAACGTACTGGCTTGGACGAGGGCGGTCTTCTCCGGAGAGCGACACCGGAGCATGTTCTCAGCCCAATTGACCCGCGCGTCCGTGAACCATGCAGGGTTCTCGGGAGGCCGTGCGGTGACATCGACTACATGCGCGCCCTTGTGGCCGACGATGTCTGTGTCGTCCCAGACCGCGCTCCAGAATTTGTCTATGTGATCTGTGGACCACTTGTAGAGATCAGAGTAGGACTGGAGGGAGAGACCGTGCTCGGCGTTTATGCGCTTCAAAAAGTGGACGGTGTGAGACGTCTCGGGAGAAGATGGGGTGTATAGAGCCATGGATGACGGAAGAGCGGTGGGCTTTGCGGGGCAGTCTGATGGTCAGATGATGTCGCCCTGGAATCCGGGGTTGGGACCGGATGAGTACTTGAGAAGGAGGGAGCGATAGTTGTCGTCGGTGGCGGAAGCGGGGGCACCCCGGATGGAAGATGCCGAGAGGAGACGGAGTGTTGGTCGGATGGGATGAGAATGAGCTTGTTGCGGAGGGAATGAGAGCGATGCGTGCCAAGAGGCGCAGCGGGGATGCGGGGAGCCTTCTGAGAAACCCAAGAACAGCAACCCGAGGCGGGCCAAGGCGCGAGTGGATCTGTAACGGCCGCTGGTATGCTGGGCCTCTACGCGGCTGCACGGCTGCTCTACGCTGGCAGCCGAGTCCTGGTCGACGTCCGCGGAGTGACAGGACGCGAGTGACTACAGCACACGCACGCCTACGCCTATGCGCTCGCTCGGACATCCCCGCCCATCCGATCCAAGGGGCCCTGACAGGGGCGCTTGACACGCCGGTGCGGCGTCTTAGGATAGGCTTCTGACCAATCACAGGCCCAACGATCGGCTGTAAGCCCCTCGTACCATCGCCGCTCCCTTTCGCCGTCGCCAGCACCAGTCTCGCAAGAGCTTGTCTGCGGCCTCAACACCGCCGACCCCTTTTGCGGCCGGACGAGCACAGATCGCCCCGAATGAATGCTCGAACCATACACTCGAACAAGAGGCCGGGGAATGCATACCTGATCGGCCGAGCGTAGCGGACTGATTAAGAAGGCGGGAATAAGCGGCTAAAGGGTCAGCACGAACGTGCGAACCCCCTTTGGCGCCAAGTCCATATAACGGTGTGGCTGCGATGACTCCCTCACGCACTTTTTCGCTTCCTCGCTCCAAACGTTCGCGTTTGTCCAGAGCTCCTCTCCTCGCAGCTGCCACTGCCCCCAACACCCATCGAACCTCCTTTGTCATAACTTATCCCTATCCCCCTTTCTCTGCTTCATATAAAGCAGCCTCCCTTCCCTCCGCCCCAGCCACACACCCACACCCAACTCTGACTTCAACCAACACTCAACCACAACCACCCCTCTCTACCCTTGCCCACCACCGCCCCAATGGATCGCTTCTTTGCGCCCCAGAGTCCCGAGGCTCTCGCCCACAACCATCTCACGTATGTCCTCTTGTCTCGCTGAATGTCCGTTGCGCCACATACTTAACCACTCGTCCGCAGTGAAAACTGGTTCACCTGGGATCAGGACCACCCCTCATTCAACGAGACCCTCACCTCCGGCTGTGCCGCGTACGACGCTTTCAAGAGGTATCTGACGGGCGCAGACCTCTATCTGGTGCCGCGGACGAGGAACGAGCTTGAGAGCGTCTTGTGAGTACATGCACGTTCTTCCCCCGGCGCCCGGCCTGACCCCGCATCACAGGCGGAGATACGCCTATGACACCATCCACAACACAATCGCCAAGTCCCGTTCCCAGCTCGAGCGCGGCGGCTACAGCAGGGTGAGTCTTTGCCCCTTTTCGGAGGCCGCGTATCCGTTCTGACCACCCCGTTCCCAGATGTGCCACCTGGTGGAGGCGTCGATAGCGAAGGTCCTGGACGAGAACGACAACGCCGCTTCCCTCCTCGAGCTCCACCGCCCGCGGCGCGAGGTCATGTCCAACAAGTACGCGTCAACGGCGACGCGCTCGATCAAGATCAAGTAAGCGGTCAACCGCACTGGTTGCCCCCGAGCTATCGTCGTTTTCTCGCTGTCTTCGCACTGTCCGTCATCTGTCGAGCTATCCCATGCATCTGTACCACCACCCCGCATCGAAGCTAAAGTATGGGCCGAGCCTTTGTAATATGTATGTGTAGTATACCGTTACCGTCCGTGAATAGCACTATAGTTTGCTCGACGAAAGACGCCGTTTGTCATCGCGCGCGGAGAGGGGGTGGGTTGCGATAGCGGTGTGCAATGGCGTGCGCGCGGGCCCGGTGGCTGGCGCGGGTGGCAGTGGCCCGCTCGCGGGAGACGCGTGCCAGACGCGTTCGAAGCTGTTCGGAGTCGGGACTAGGGTCTGCACGCGCGACGCGCCCCACGCGACCGAGGCCCTGAGGTTCGAGAGTCACACGGTGCAAAGATCGGCGCTCGCCGAGTTCGCCGCCGGGCGCTTGTGGAGCGGAGGAAAGTCTGAAGGCGACGGTTGCAGCCCACGAACGTGCGCGAGCATCCCCGTCCTCCGCCCTTCGCTGCCATGTCGGGCTTCGTCTAGATCTACGCTACACCACCCCTCGTCTTCGAGATAGTCGCTCTTTCGCCTCTTTCGCTCCCCTCGCCATGTTAGAACTCAAGATACTGCCCCTGCTCGTCCTCGGCCTCGTCCTCGAGGGGCTCGCCGCCCCGCCGCAGGAGCCTTTGCAATTGCCGCAAGAGGAGGACACCGCTTTGCTTGCAAGTACGTCACCGCCCGCCCTCTCGTATGCGGGTCGCGTGCAGGTCGTCTGACGGGACCTGCGGGCTCGGTGCGCACACAGAACCGCGCCGCAAGCTTCAAGGGCGGTTCCTCCACATCACGGACATACACCCAGACCCACACTTTCGTGTGGGTGCGGTGGAAAAGAAGGCGTGCCACCGCGGGAAGCCAAAGGCGGGCAAACCCTCTGCGGGCTATTACGGGCTCTCGTACAGGTGCGTGCGTGCGCGTCCTTCGGTGGCCGGGCGGTCTGGCGGGGTTCTGGAGGGGGCTCGGATCGCCTTTGCGCGATATCCGGACGGTGCGCGCGAAGGTGGATGTTGCAGGGTCTGTGCTGCCCGTGTGGCCAGGGTCCGCTATCATGATACACACGAGGCTGGAGGGCTCTGCTCGCCCACAGTTCGCCGTTCGTCTGGATGAAGCTAGAACCGCGCTTCCGACTCATCTCGGACGACCTGCGACCGCCGCGGCTCCTGTATGTGGAGTCAGAGGTGAATGCTATCGTCTGGCGGGCATCGCATACATCACGATCATTTTTTCACTCTTGACGCTGCGTCATGGCCTCATCGTGTTCGAGGCGTGTGCGGTGGCTATGTCCGCAGGTCACGCTCATTCCCCCACGCCTACGTCTTCGTATATGAATCAGGGGGGTCCCTTCTATAACAGTCGTACTACCGATCGAAGGGTTGTCATCACAGATTATTCCTTCCGTGCTATTGATCATCTTCCTTTTGAGCCGTTTACTCCCTTGGCAAGGAGACCATGACAGGCTGACGTGTATGCTTCCTAGTGAATGCGACTCTCCATTCTCCTTAACGAACTACACGCTAGACTACCTTGCTAGAGAATGGGCGGACGAGATAGATTTTGTCATCTGTACGTGAATCCGGGCTACTCGGGAGGCGGGGGTGCTCACATGTCCCTCAGGGACCGGCGACAGTGCGAGGTACGTCAGGCGTGCTTCCAGAGTACTCCCGGGGCTGACAGAACGATACGGACAGACATGACAACGACCGCAAGCGGCCCCGGACGACGGCGGAGATTTATGGTTTGAACAGGGCGATGGCGAAGAAGATGGAGGAGGCCTTTGGGCGCAGGGGGATCCCTGTGGTGCCTAGTATCGGTCAGTACTCTGCTTCCCCGGTCGTTAACGGAGCTAACTGGTTCTTGGCTGTGGGGACTCTCTCACAGGTAATAATGATGTGTGGCGTAGGTACTCTATTGGCCTCTCGTTGATCCACGCTGATGTTTGGCTTCATTAGCCCACGTAAGTTCGAAATGCTCTACAGATAGAAGAGGTTTGCTGAGACGGGAGAACAGAATATCATGATGCCAGGTATATCCTTACCCACCGTGCGTGGTCAACAGTTCTAACGTATCTGGATGTCGATGGCTAGGTCCCAACAGCGTAACCTCGGAGTTCTCCTCGTACGTGTCACCCGGTCCCGCGTGTTCAGGGCATCCCTGGGCTCATGTGGTCGATGTCCAGCATTTGGCGGTCCTTCGTTCCCTTTCCTGCGTATCAGGTGTTCCAGCGTGGGGGCTATTTTTCCGTAGAGGTAATCCCGAACTCTGTGGCGGTCATTAGCCTCAACACTATGTACTTCTACGATTCAAACACAGGTATGTGTCTCCCCACAGTCCTTCTGGCGCGAACCCAGTTTTGACTTGTCGTCATGGCGACCGCGCAGCTGTGGGAGGCTGTGAGTACTCAGATCCTCGGGACCCCGGAAACCTCCAGTTCGACTGGTTGGAGGTGCAGTTGCAAATGTTCCGGGACCGCAAGATACAGGTTCGGCCCGTGTCCCTGACCGAGGAAGTGACAGTTAATTGAATGCGTCCGCAGGTTTGGCTTTCGGGCCACGTCCCGCCGTCGTCTCGCAACTACTTCCCAGAATGCGTTAGTGCCGTTTGGATGGTGATTCACGGGGAGTATAGACGTGCTAACTTTCCATTAGTACGTTCGCTATGTCGAACTCTCCCTCAGGTACCAGGATACTATCGTCGGTCACCTGTTTGGTGTGAGTACATTCTGCTAGTTGCCCCGACGCACACTCATTCTGAATCGGTGCCGAGGGCAGCACATGAATATGGATCACGTAAGTGCGACATCATTTCTCCTCGAGAATCTTCCGTTCTAAGTACCACGTGAAGTTCTTCCTCCTCGACGCCGAGCAACTTTCGCATGGTCGCAACGTGTCATCGACGTCCGGCCACGAGGCTACTGTTCTCAAGCATAACAAGAAGGAGCTCTACAAGCTCCTGCTCCAGGAATTCTCTGACCTGCCGAAGGCCCAGAACATGGACCTTGACAACTATGGAGTCGTCAACGTCGCACCTTCTGTAGTGCCGACCTACCTACCTTCTTTCCGCATTTTCGTGTATAACTCGACAGGAGAACCGTACGATCCTGGGCATCTCGGAGACGACAATTCGGATCGTCGAACACGGTCGCGTTCGATGCGAGACGTCGCAGGCGCACTCTGCGACGACGTGGAGTACGCAACCACCTGGCGGTGCAAGCTCACGCAGCCGTGGCATTCGAACCCTCGCTCGCCGTCAAGGGAGAATATGCTGTGGACCCCGCTGGGCTATGCTCAGGTGAGATTAAGTTCACGGGCGTGCATCGTGTGGTCTGATAACTGATCAATGGACGGGCGCGCAGTACTTCATGCCCGACTTGGAGAACGCCGACGAGGAGCACAGCCCAAAGTTCAAGCTCGAGTACACGACGTTCCCTACGAGCGCTCTGCACCCGCCGGGGGCGCCGGAGGAGGCGGCCGAGGGTGAATGGGAGGGAGCCACAGGGCCGGATGCGGACACGGAGGCGGCGGGAGCGGCGGGACGGAGGAAGTTCGCGTACCCGATCCCGCGGCGGCACCTGCCACGGAAGCTGCGGAACGAGACGGTGGGCCGGGCGAAGAAGTACGCGCCGTACGAGCTGGAGGACCTGACTGTGGGGTCGTGGGCGGCGCTGGCGCGGCGGCTGGGGCGGAAGAAGGGGAAGGGCCTGCGGCAGCGGTTCCAGGAGTTCATGTACATGGGGGGCGGGGAGGCGTAGGGGAAACATGTTTTGTACCGGATTGCGGCAGGGTGTATGATATCGCGTGTGCCGACCGGGGCTGGGCAGGGCCAGCGCGTGCGGACGGGGGAGTGTGGGAAGGGTGCAAGGCAGAGGCGGATGTGCCCGTGGGGGGCGGCTGGGGGGCTCTGGGGGGCTGGGGCCGCGGTAACCTGCCGGGGGAGACGCCCTGCCCGTGGAGGTAGCGCCGACCCAGCCAGCGGGCGTGTGGAGGGTGTTGCCTTGACCACCGACGTTGTCCATCTCGCGCATTTCTTGCCATCTGAACTTTCCACTCCTTCCGGGGCCCAACGCGGATTTCTATTTTGTATTTACGCTCAGAACTGCGAGCGGACTCGGGGGTCTCATCAGTCGCTGGTTCTCGTTCCTCTTCGCTCTGTACCTTCCGGCGGTAGGGTGCAGCAGATAGGATCACTCATCATCGCCCTCCTCCCTCGCCGTCCTCTTCTTCTCCCTCCTCTCGCTCGCCTTTGTCCCTTCTGCTGCTCTCCTTGATCTCCTTCGTTCGCACAAGCACGGCTGGGCCGCTTCAGGATCTCGCATCCCCCTCCCCACAGTCCTTACCTATCTATCCCTACTTATCTGCATGGCCGCCGTCAACCTCCAGATGATGTCCTCAAACGTACCCTTCGACTTCCTCCCCCAAGCACACCTCCACTCTCGCTCAAACTCGGTCTCCTCCTCCTCCTCGCACTCCCCCGGCTCCCGCCCTCAGTCTTCCCAGGGTTCAGTCCTGCGCGCCGCGCCCATTCTCCCACCCTCGGCCGAAGACCTCTACCGCGCTTCTTTCCATACCACCAACTCCTTTGACCACGCTCGCAACACCTCCGACGTCTCCCTCTCCTCCGCCTACTCTCTCGAGCTCGCCACCCCCGCCGACTCGCCTCCCAATCACAACATCACCAATCCCGCGCTCAAAGGCCACCTGCGCCAGACCCACATCCGCGCCCGCGTATCGGCCTCCCCTTATCCCCGCGACGCAGAGAGCGTGCACTCGTCGTCCAGCGAGACCGAGGACATCTCGATGTACCTCGCCACCGGCCCCGAGTATCACCCCATGTACGCTGGGCCGCCCCAGACGATGATGCCCAACCCCACCGAGGCCATGCACGCCCCAGGGCCCTACGCCCGCATGACACTCAGCCCGGATCATGCGCTGGAGAAGCTCGCGGCGAATGTGCGCGCGGCCACGACGACGAGTGCGTCCGACCGGGCGAAGCAGATCTTTGTGCAGGCATGGTGCGTGTTTCATTCCCGCTTTCCCCGCCGCCAGCGACGGTCACTGAACGGCGCCATCTATCCACTGCCCCCCTGTCCCCCCGTGCATCGCTCCATCTTCCATCCCTGGTGGTGCCTCTGATGGGCCGACCCGCCTTCCCTGTGGCGCCGGCACATTCGGCCTGGCAGGCTTACCGCAAACTACTCGCCCTACCCCGACGGGAACGTGCCGCGGCAGGGCCTGTACTTTTCGTACCGGCGGGTCTGCGACCAGTACGGGATTCCGCACATCAACACCGCGACACTGGGCAAGGCGATCCGGCTCTGCTTCCCCACTATCAAAACCCGACGGCTGGGTGTGCGCGGGAACAGCAAGTATCATTGTGCGTCCTTGTCCCCCATTCGATCATGATTCCGTCCGTCGGCGCTTGATTGACGCCACCACTATGCTCGCTTCTGACAGATTGCGGGATCCGCCCTGCGACGTCCGCCGAGGCGGAGTTCCTCCAGGACTACATCCGCAAGTCGAACAACAATGCTGCACAGCAGGCCGTCAACGCCGCGCGCATGTCCAACGACCAGGGCGAGGGCATGAACCGTGGCGGCTCCGACGAGGACGACGAGGATGAGTCGGAGGGCCCAGGGTCCGGGTCCGCCTCCAAGCGCAACTCCCTGAACCTCTCCAGCGGCGCGAAGGCACCGGCAATCTTCGCAGATGAGAAGACTCCCACCGCTGCCACGCTCCTCTCGCAGGCCCAGGCCACCCAAAGGCCGGCGAGCGGCTTCCCGATTCAAGCGCCCATCCGGAGACACACTGGCCAGGAGGGGCTCCAAGTCTCGCAGCCGTCCCCGTCGGGGAGCGTGCCGCCGGCGGGGCCCATGATGGGTGGCACCGCGGCGACGTCTGTCAGGCAGATGCCTAGCTTCCCGTCGATCGACGAGGCCGTCGGAGCGAACTCCACGACGCCGCAGAGCATGGCCGCGCGCGAGGTGTGGAACTGGTTCCAGGACCACCTCGATGCGCTGCTCGAGAGCGTGCGCTCGTTCCGGTTCGACCAGTTCGAGATGCACCTCCGCTCGTTCTGGTCGTCCCTCACGGGCCCCCACCGCGAGGTCGTCCACGCCCCGGCCGTCGCCGGTCTCATGGCGAAGGCGGATGCGATCGTGTACGACGTGAGTCTGTGCTGCGGGCGGGCGATGTGAAGATCGTTTGTGCTAACATTGGCCGCAGGAAATTCTTGAGCTGCTCCGTTCCCAGATGCTCTCGCCCATCACGCCCGCTTCCCTGTCCGGCCTCCGCCAGCTCGCCGACAAGATGGAAAAGATCCTCCTTGTGGCCCTCGACTCGTACGGAAACACGTTTGTCGAGCCTAAGGTTGAACTCGGCGCACGCTTTGGGCATCTTGTTTGTGAGTGGCTCTCGCGGCCTGAGCTTGCTATAACGGTCACTGAGCGCACTATCTCCAGTGCGCTTCCTGGACATCTACCAGGTCACACAGGCGCTCAACACGGTGTTGACGAACCAAAAGCAGCTTTTGGAGATGAGGCGGTCCTGGCAGAAGATTGACTTCGAGTCGGTGCGGAACCAGTCCGCACTGGTGTGCAACTGCCGCCACGAGGACCTTGTACAGCTCCTCGAGGGTGAGTTCGTTGCTGTGCTCGAGGGATTGAGCAAGAGCCAGGATCCGGTACGGGATGTGATGGCGTGGGCGGACAAGTGTTGTGAGCGCCTCATGGGCGCACGCGGTAGCGAAGACCGGTCAACAATGAGCTCGCGGAGTGTGCTGATCCGCTGGGGATACGTCACCAGTCAAGTCATGCGGGATCTGGTGAGTGTGACGACCACCGTTAATTCCGACGTTGTGCTGATCCTGTCATGTCCTCTTAGACAATTCGGAGCGACCCTGCTTTCGGGGCCTTCCAGATCCTGAAGCTGTTCCTCGAGTAAGCCCATGATTGGTCACTTGTAGGGATCGTCGCTCACCCGGTCCCGCGAACCTACAGCGACTGGATTGCGCTCAACGTCCTGCGGAACGTCGCGCTTTCGACCAACTCCGTTGCTGCCTCTGTCGAGCCTGTGGTGCAGCAGCAGTTCTTCTCGCTGTCGCCCATGCCTGGCCAGGAGAGCTTCTCCAACACGACGACCATGGCTCACACTCCTACGACTACGAGCATGCTCGCTGCCCTCCAAGCGGACACCTTCGCGGGCACCCTCGACCCCGCCGCAACCACGTTCGCCCCGGACGCGTTCGGGTCGCTCTCGTACCTCGAGGGTCCGTCGTCGCAGGACGACCTCTCTGTACACACCACAGGACTCTCGTTCACCGACTACGGCTCGAGCACGTTTGACGTGCCCGCCTTCACACCCCAAGACCTGGGCATTAGCGCGTCTGGCACGCCGCCGTCTGCGAGCAGCGAGCCGGACAACAACTCCGAGTCGGAAGTTGTCAAGTCGGAGTCATGAATCCTGGGGCCGTCGAAGCCGTATCTCATCCGCTGATTAGGGCATCTTTGCTGTTGCTGTTACCGCTGCCGCTGCTGAATGACACTTTACCTACCGCTCTATACCCTATCACACCGCCTAATATCTGTCTGTTGCTCTCCGCTGCTACTAATTATTGACTTTTTTGATCCGCGCTGTATTGACGTCTCCCCGCCGTATAAAGTCTATAGGTATCCCTTCCTGTCGTTCAAACGAATGTATCTCATCCTTTCCAGCAATACATACTGGATTCTTCGCGACCCCCCCCCTATATACACAGTGCGAGCCGGCACACTGGCACAGAGCGAAACGGAAATGAGGTGCGTGCGATTGCGAGCGGCGAGCGTGCTAGGATATGTAGATGTGCAGTGACGATTACAATATAATTAGTCCAACATGTACTACCCAAGATACGATCCACGTTCGCGCCCTATGCCTCGACCGCCTGCTCTGGGGCGGCCTCCACCTTGTCCTCAACTGGCTCGGCGGGGGCTTCCGCCGACTCAGAGGGCGCGTCAGGGACGTCCGCACCATCCGCAGGCTTGCTGCCGAGCAGTTTGCGAATCTCGACCTCAGCCTTGGCCTTGGCCTCGGTGGTCGCGCGCGCCTGGTTGGCCTCGAACCACGTCTTCTTCGTCTTGAGGTCCTCGATGACGCGCGGTACGTCCGCAGTCGACGCCGGGGGTGGTATTGAGAGCGAGAGGAGTGCGGTGAGGATCGGGAGCGGGACGTTGAGCTGGCTGCTGGCCACGGGCGCGTCCTCGGACGCGGCGGGCTTCGCCTTTTTGCCGCCCTTCTTCTTGCCGCCGCCGACAAAGTAAGACTCCTCGTCCTCGCCCTTCTTCTTGCGCACGACGATGCCCTCGGGCGCGGCTGCGACCTGGCGGATCTCGAGCTTGGGCACGCCCGCGACGTCGGTCCGGTCGAAGAGGGGCTTCTGGGAGGAGAGCGCGGCGGCGGACGCGGCCGCCTTGCCCGAGAAGTGGTCGATGAGCGTCTGGCAGTCCTCGATCTGCGCCTGGTACGCGGGCACGTCCGCCTCGTCGCGGATGCGGTCCGCCATCTCCTTCTTCTTGGCCTCCTCCTGCTCCTGGCGCTGCTGGCGGAACCGCTCCTGGCGGCGAGCGCGGTCCTCGTTGAGCTTCGTGTAGAACTTGTCGTTCGCGTCCTTGTAGAAGCCGGCCGACTCGCGCTTGCGACCCCAGAGGTCGTCGAGCTGGCCCTGCAGCGCGGTGCGCTCGTCGAGGAGCTTGTTGCGCACGCCCCACGCGTCGTCGCTCTCCTTCTTCATCGCGTCGAGCTCCTTCTTGATCTCGTCGTACCGCGCCGACGCGGCCTGAGCGACGGGGTCATCGCGCTGCTTGCGGAGCTCGTCCGCCTTCGCGCGCTCGGCGTCGATCGCGTCCTGGTCGGCCTGGAAGGCCTCGACTATCCGCCGGCTCCGCTTCCACTGGCTGATCTCCTGCAGCGCGCGCTTCTCCTCCACGAGCTTGAGGCTTCCCGACTCGACCTGCTTTTCCAGTTGCCTGGTCGCCGTGAGAGGAGAAGCGACGGCGAAGTGGAGAGCGGACGCTTACCTGATGCGGTCGTCGACCTCGCCGACGGTCTTGTATGGTATTTTCGCCTTGGCAGCGTTAAGGTCCTTGATCTATAGAACATTTAGTACATGCATGCACGCGAAAGAACCGATAGCACGCACCCTCTTACGAGTGCTCTCCTCGAGCGTTTTGAGTTGCTCAATAATCTTGCCCCTGGCGAGCTTGCCCGTAGACTGCTGGTCGCGAATGCTGTCCAACTCCGTGCGAAGCTGGTTCCGCCGCTCGTTGCCACCGCCGTTCTTGCTAGAGTTAAGCTTGTCCTTGACGGCGTTCTATCGAGGGCAGGCGCGAGCGAGGCGAGCGAGCGACGAAAGAAACCAGACATGAAGCTTCCGGAAGCAGCTAGCAGGACCACGGGATGGGACGCACCAGCTTCGCCTGGACGGCGTCGATCTCCGCCTTGATTTTGTTCTGTTCGGCGTCGTAGACGGCCTTGTCCGGCTTGCCGCTGCCGTACGTCGCGAACACGAACTCCTGCGCGGCGGCGTCGGGCGTAGGGGCTGAGGAGGCGGGGCTCGCGGTGCCGGAGGGCGCGGCGGCCTGAGCGTTTTTCGGGGCGCCGTTCGTCGCAGCGGACTTGGACTTGGGTGCCATTATGAAACAGAGCGGTGGGGGTCACTGCGGGGTGCGAGGGGCGGCGGCCGCGTCGGTGGTGGACGAGTGGGAGGAGCTGGTTCGGGTCGTGAGAAGGACGTCGATTCGGCCTCCAAGTTCCCGTGACGTGGCTGAAGCAACGGGCGAGCGCGCACCGGGGTCGGGTATCGACCGTATCGCTCGAGGCAGCGTGGCTGACGGCAGGGGACACGTTTTGCGGGGGCAGAAGGGAGCGTATATACCAGCGGAAAGCAATACATGAACGACAAAAATGCAGGGAATACAAATGCTATGAGAAACGATGCGCGCGCGACACGTCCGGTTCAGAAGACGAGCTTTTGGTCCAGGAGCTGTATCTCTTTACAGCACTCGTCGTAGGTCTCCCGGTAGTCGTCGTCCTTCTCCTCCGCGCCGTCCTTTGGCTTGCCCTTCTTCTTCTGGTCCGGGCATACCATTACACAGCTTGTTGGCCGCTTCGTCGCGCTTGCGTGCCCGAGCTCCTCTTTCGACGGTACGAACACATACGGAATTTGCGCGTCTTCCGCCATAACAGGCAGATGTGAGATAATGTCGATGGGCGTAATGTCCGCGGCGAGGATAAGAAGCCTGAAGAAGTGTGGTTGAGCCAGGTATGCCAGATATGCCAGAGGTGCTGGGATGGTGGACGTACCCCTTCTCTCCTTTGCGGATCGCCTTTACGACTTCCTTCACACCCCGCTTCACTTGCCGTTGTTTTGACGCTATAAAAGATAGATGAACGAAGGACATCGCACAGCTCAAGGACAAGAACATACCCTTCTTGATAGTTTTGTGCAGCTTCTTGAGCATTTTCTTCTGTGCCAAGGGCTGCGCGATGGGGGAGAGGTCCTCCAAGGAGACGACGATCTCTTCCTTGTCCTTCTTGCCCTTCTTTTCAGCCTATATTGCAGTCGTTACGGCCTGACTTCCAAGCGCGACGATTAAGCCTACCTTTACGCTCTCGGCGTCCCCCATTTCAACATCTTCGGCAGTCTCAACGACCTCCTTCTTCTTCTCCTTCTTCTCCTTCTTTTCTGTCTTGTCTCTGGCCATAGTTATGCGTGAAGTTGAAGGTGAATGGGGGGCTGAAGCGCAGCAATGTAGAGAACAGGTATCCAGACTCTGGAGTTCACGGCGCCGAAAATTCAAGAGTGGTTAGTCACGTGATCGATGGGGCGCTCGTGGACCAAGGCATTTTCATTTTGATCGCCGACGACATGTCGACAGTCGCTTTGAATGTGGACTGTTATGTTCGAGGAAGATCTCCCCTGGCCACCCTACCGACGAGGATGTCCTCTGATGATGGCCAAATCTTCGCACACACATTTATCGTGAACGAAGCTATTCATTAAAGAAGCCCAATCGAACAACGAGTGCGGACTCCACTGCTAAAAACTTAGTGTGCGGGAATGGGCCATGTGGGCCACTGCGATCAGCGATTCGTCTTCGTACATCGTCCGCCACGGTCGTGAACTCGATCGTCCGAGAGCTGGAAGGCCAATTGAAAGCGTAAATCTTTCACCCGCGCGCGGATGTAAGCCATCTACCACCGTCCGCCGACGCTTCTCACGTCCCCCCGGGCGGACCGACGGGGTGACGCACGCTGTCAGAGGGATTTCCGATTGGAAATGGGGAGCGGTTCGGTGGGTAGGCTGGGAGCGGAATCAGGGGATGGGGCCCGGTGATGGACCCGTGCTCAGGAGGCGTTGTGGGCTCTGGGAGGGCTGGGAGGGCGGGGAGTGCGAGGCTGCGCACGGTTTCCAACCCGACGCTGGGCGACGACGTTGAGTATTGGGGCTCCGCCGAGAAGAATCAGTCGGCTCGCCTAGTTGCGACCGCGGGCTTCGACATATGGCGAGGCGGTGCTGGCTGGCTGGTGGGGGGAGTCGGCTGGCTGGTGGGCGGGAGGTTCCAGGCGTCGGAATACAAGGGCGGAGGTAAGGACGGGCCTGAGAGCACGCAGGCGCACAGGCATGGACGCAGACACGGGGCGGCGGCGAAGAGGAGGAGGAGCGAAGAGCGCGAAAGGGCGGGAAAGTGATTGGTATCAGGTAATGTAACCCGTTTTGCGCGGTGACGGTAGTTTTGCGCACGTGGTTATCAAGAGCGGTAGCCACGCGCGTAAGGAGGTCTATCGGTCCTCACTGGTCTCAGTCTCGCCGCGCCGCGCTGCGACCCCGTCTCCGCCCCTGGCCCCCCGCGTCGCTGCCCGACTCTCGTGCTCAGCCATGTCCACCTCGTCTGCAGACACCGACTCCCTCCCCTCTGGCGCCAAAAGACACCCCGACTCCCCAAACGGAAGCCCCGCAGGCGGTGCTCTCCAGCCCAAAACATCCCCTCACTCCGCCCGCCAGAACCAAGTAACCCCCCTCGCCCCTCTCGAGTTTCTCCAAAACCAGCGCCGCGGCTCCATCACAGATCCCTCCCTGCACGCGGCCAGCCCCCCTACGTTCCCCCAAGGCCAGGCCGGCTCCCCGTTCAGACGGCCCGAGTCCCCTGCCACCAACTTTCCGTCATCGGCGTCCCACGAGTCCAGAAGGTCCTTCTCCCAGTCACGTCCTCTCTCCCCCTACAAGTTTGGCGACGCATCCTCTCAGCCCACGGAGAGCCCAAACGCCCATTTCAAAAGGCTCCTCAGGTCCCCCTCGGCCGATCCGGGGGACAGACGCGCCATGGCAGTCGATTCTTCCGCACGCGACGGCGGCCCGGGCCCTGGAGAACGCCACGGTTCCGAAGGTGAGTTCTTCACAAACGACTCGGGCGCGTGGAGGGCGAGTGTCTGAGAGCGGCGTGCTTCTGGCGTCCCCTTTATGCCCCAGCATCGGACAGGGCAAAGGGCTCCGACCACATGGATGTCGACAAGAACGAGCACACACAACAGCAGCATGGCCAGGAGCATGGCGGACACGCGCGGCCGGACCATGGCGTCCGGGAGATGGAAGGCGTCGACTACAGCGGTCGCCGGCAGTCTGTAGCAGCAGGTGGTTAATGGTCTCTTCTCGGCGGTGGTGTATTGCACGCTCACGCACCATGTTCTGCCTCAAGGCACGAAGCGCAAGATGTCGTCCGACAAGGGCGTGTACCCCCGTAGCCCGGACATTGATCCACAGCTAGTTGGGCAGGAGGGCGGCCGGGAGCCGGAGGAGCCGGCGCCCAAACGGCGAGGATCCGCGATCGACACGCAGAGGATTGCGCAGCTGAGCCTGTACGACCGACGAAACTCGGTCGACGCGCGGGCGGTGGTGGGGACGCCTGGGTGGTGGTCGTCGAGCGACAGACGGGACTCGACGTCGTCTGCGTCCGCGTACACGGGCAACTCGAACACGCCGTTGACGACTGGGTACACGACCCCGTCGTCGGCAATTCCCGGCGACTCGCCACATGGCCGACCTCCTGGCGGCATTGCAACTTTCGCGTGGCCTGCTAATCCTCAGCACCCTCCCGGAGGCTCAGGCTCGCCGTCCGATCAAGCCCCCCCGCCAAACATGCAGAACGAGCAAGCCGTTCATATGCAGCAGCCCTCTCCTCACTCCTTCGACCCGCTCGCCCCAGCCATGCCTCCAGTCACCTTTGCACCAGATCGTCGAATGTCCGCGCCCAACATTTCCCCAGATTCCCTCCCGCCCGCCTCGGGCCCGTCGCGCGCCCTCCGCTCGCGCTCACGCCCGCCCTCGCGTGTCCGCACAAACGACCCCTCCTCCATCCAACCCGGCCAAGCGTCCCCCGGCAGCAGCACCAACCCCGAGGATGCCTCCCCCTCCATCCAGGGCGGGTCCGACAAGCCGCAAGGCTCCACCCCCTACTCCCGCTCCCCCGAGCTTCGCGTATCCCATAAGCTCGCGGAACGCAAACGCAGAAAAGAGATGAAGGAGCTCTTCGATGAGCTCCGAGACCAGCTTCCCGCAGACCGGGGAATGAAGGCGAGCAAGTGGGAGATCCTCAGCAAAGGTATGTCTTCTGCGTCCCCGTGGCTCGTGCCCCCTTCCAGGAACCAACCCGCCACTCTCAGCTATCGACTTCATTGTTACCCTCAAGCAAAGTCATCAAGACATGGGCCGGGAGATTGAGATGTTGAGACACGAGGTCGAGGGCTATCGCCAAGGCATGCCTCCACCCTTTGCCGGCGGACCTCCCCACGGTGTCGTCTACAGCCACGGACCTCCCGTCGGCGTCGCCTCTTACCCCCCTGGCGCTCCCGGAGCCCCTCCGCCGCCCCACGGCCACCCTGGTGCTGCCCCCACTAATGCTGCGGGCGGAGGGCACCCGCCACCGCCGGCCCACCACCCACACTCAGTCCCACCTCACGCCGCATCCCAGCAACCCGGCTCCCGCCCCGGCTCCTCCCAGAACACGTATCCTCCCGGCGGGGGAGCCCCTCCAACATCGTCCCAGCCGCCGACGGTGAATGGCGGCCAGCCACCTGCAGGCACGCGGACGGACACGCCGTCATAGGACCGGCCTGCGCTCGCGACCCCCAAACTGTAGCGATATTGTTTTTCTTGCTTGTTGCGACTAAAGGCCCGTTATCGTCTCTCCGTGGGGGGTATCACCAGGTGTACTACCTTTCATGTCTACGTGAAATCGGACGATCGCGCATAGAGATGGGGAGATAACCTGTATGATCCCGCGGAACTGCTGTCCTTGTTTCCCTGTTTGCATATTATTTGCGTTGTGCTACTTTCTGTCTGTATCCGCCGGTTCGGGGTCAACAGGTCGTGGCTCGATCGGACACTATCCTTCCATATATCTCTAGACGGACTTGCATCCTGTTCGAGTAAGGTGTAGTCCAGATGACAGCGAATACAACCACGTTCACCATAGAGACGCCTTTGTTTTGGCCCGGCACAACTAGGAGATGGCAGTCGGTTGGAGTGCAGAAGCAGGCTCTCACGCACGGGATATCCTGATGCGGGACGTCAGGTCGGAGTCGAAGGACAAGGCCAGTGTAAGCGCGGGCGGCTCCGTGAGCGCACGCCACACGCTGCTTGGACTTGTACCACCACCAACGCCAGGCCCCTTCCCTCCTGCGCTGCCCCATCCACCTCTGGCACCTCCTCAGAGCGCTGCCGTAACGATCACCTTCGACCTTCGACGTCCCCGCCACCGGCCGCCCCGCTGCGCCCAAATCGCGCCCGTGCTCTCCCATCCAGCAGCCATCCGCACCTCCCCCGCCCCGAGCGACACCAGGCGGCAGCATGTCGAAGAGGAAGGGCGCGCCCACACTGTTCAACCCGAAGCCCAGCCGGCCCACGCTCCCGAAGAAGCCGACCCCCCCTGCGGCGGCCGCCAACACGCCCTCGCCAGGCCCGTCCGCGCAGGCGCAGCCCGCGGGCACCCCTAACTCCTCGCAGTCCGCGCCTGGCACGCCGCGCAGGCCCCCGCCGCCACCACCCCGCCCGGCG